>WXVQ01000047.1:0-113557 GCA_013372465.1 Nitzschia sp. Nitz4 | reverse complement strand
TGGAACTCCAAGAGAGCAAGCCTCAAGGGAGAATCGGCATCTTGATCCAAGACTTTGCTGAGGACGTGTTCGAACTCACTCCTTTCTTCTGCCTGTGGGTAGTTACACCACCGGAAGAAGAGGACATCGCGACGGGCGGAAAAGAAGAACAACAAGAGAACAAGAGTACGTATCAGTAGGACTGGTCTTGCGACTGGTAATCTAATGGATTAACTTGTAATAGACTACACTACCGACAGCTGCTTAGGCTGAAAGTAGAGGTGCGGATGCAACGAAAAGTCTAAAACTGTGGTTAGTACAGCTACGAAAGTATCGGCGACCGGCTGTGGAAGTTTTCACCTCTGAGAGGAAACTTTGGCCACCAAGAAAGTGAAGCTGGTTCTGCCGACGTCTTCCTCCCCACGGACCAATCATATTCTGAAGTGAAATATAACGAGTCAGGCGGGTCGATATAATCGAGGGACCATCACAATTCCAAGGACCGATACACAATCTACTAGTCATAATGATGGTGGAAATTTCATTTACGAAGTGGTTGCTAGTATTTGCTTCTGGGGGTTCTTCCTGCCGGAGTAGTTCCTCTTCCTCGGAATGACGATGTCCTTGTTGTTGGTCTAGCGTGACTGGATGTGCTTCTAGCAGTAGAAGTACCTTCTTCTGCGTCCATACTAGGTATATCATTGATGGTATTTCTGCTGACTTCGACGGGGTATACAGCTTCCACAGTACTAGGCCGTTGGGATCCGGCGACTGCTCCTCCTCGTCTCGGGGCAGGAACGACGAAATCTGCTGGTGGGCGGGTATAATACCTTGTTCTTGCGCTATTTGGCGGAAACGGCGGCCCTGCAAAGTGTGGAGATCCTGCCATCACCATTGGAATAGGCACAGCTTGAAGCATCATGGGGACACCATGTTCGTTGACAAATGCGATGGGAGCGCCGGAACTTCTATTGGACGCCTCAGCAGCTCCTGGTGGGGGAGGCGGAAGACCACTCGCCATTCCAACAAGTCCAGAAGCAGCACAATGCATAGAAGGGTCCTCGCTTCTTGCACTTGTTGTGGTGCCATAAACACGTGGCGGGGCTCCCGTAGCAACAGGAGTCGCGGCAGCTTCTTCTTCTTGTAGCGAGGGAGGGAAGACAGGGGACTCTTCGTAGGTGAAATAAGATGGTATTGACGGTGCTGGACGGTGTATCAAAAACCTAGGTCCCGTACCATGAATCCGCTGGAATACCACTTCCTCCCCTGCTGGATACCCCATCCTCCTGCCAGCTCCACCCCATCCTAATGCGGGGTGCCCTGGAAGCACGGCTGCAGAGGGAAAAGCAACTGGTGGAGGACGAGGAGGAAGAGAACCATCTACCGTAAATGGATAGGCTTGTCCTCCTCGCCCCGGGATGGTTCCGGAGTATACTACTTCTGGAGAGTCACAGTCAGATCGCCCTCCACCCGCAGCTCCTTCAGAGTTTTCTCTCGAAACGTCGGATGCAGACACACCTCTTTCAGCAAGTCTCAAGGCGTTGTCTTGTCGTTTCTGAAGACGTGCATCATGTTTTTCGCGCCAAATAGCAACGTCATCCTTGTATTGGTTCCTCAGCTTGATCTCTTCTTCCTCGAAAGGTTTCCGCTCGGCCGGAGTTGCTTCCTTCCACATCTTCGACAGCAGCTTGGAAATTTCGCCATTACATAAATCAGGATTCTCCTTCTTTAGAGCTGCTCTCCTTGGGTTCGAAAACATAAGGAAAGCGGAAGCCGGCCTCCTCGGTGCAGTCACATCCTTCGTGAGTTTTTGGGATGTTGGTACCTGCCACGAGCCACTGTACATCTTCTTTTCAACTTCGTATCTTTCCTTGTCCAACGCTGACATCTCTTCATAACGCATCTTCTCTCGATGTCCCAAGTTTTTCCATTCTTCGCTGACCATCTTGGTGATATGGACAGTCTCCTGTGGCATAGCAAAGCAGAACGAAACAAGTGATAAGAAGAGTGTTCTTTGTGGACGACGGTAGGCCAAAGAGGAGAAAAACATGCAATCAACAACGTTCAGATCCGTACCAGCTGGGTGCCGTTTTTCTTCAATTCTTCTCTTATCTCAGGAAACCTGTCTTGGCTGAAAAATATGTATGAACTACGAAATCGTTTGGGGGCTCGAGGATCCTTCTTCAAGGGACGTTGTTTTCTCTTTTTGATACCGCTTGCTAGTTCCCACCCTTTCGGTGAGGCCTTGCTATCGTCCTCAGCAGTACTAGATATAGACTTGATATCAAGAACATCGACATCGTCGCCCTTCCTGCTGATTTTATCGTCATTCTCTGTCCCTTCAGACACCTTGTTTTGCATGACTCCGTCTCCCATTCTTCGGGTAACCCCTGCTGAAAGCAAAAAAGAGGACACACGGAAGCAGGCGGCGAGTTAGCCAAGAACTCTGCAATGGTGTATTTTGGTCGTCCGGTCTCGTTGCTCTCTTCAAAATTTTGGGCAATTTGGAACCACTGTACCGGAACCAGGATTCGAGTAAACAGACAAGAAGGTGCTGCTGTCCTCATGAGCTGATCCGAAACGTACCTTCTGAAGATTGTTGTCCTCGATGGAAGCAGGCATGCCGTAGGATTGCCGTTGCTTTTTGAGGAGGTAGCAGTCTGGCAAGCAGTCAGTGTGGTACATACCGAATCAAGGATGTTCACGCATTGCCTAGATTCGCTAAATAATGGGGTACCACATGATACTACTATCGTTTGAAATGTGTTATATCTAAGACCGATTCGCTGCTTATAAACAAGAAGGGTTTTTTAATCATGAAGTACAAAGGGGGGATGCAAGACGGAGGAGCGGTGAAGCTGTAGTACTCCTACGAGCACTCCATCATCATCAGTGTGTTGCTCGCTGATTGTGCGTGGTCGGTGTACCAAAGCACCAAAGTCTTAGCGGTCTTCCCAGAACTATAGGTGTAGTATTCGCATTTGGCTATTCTATTATACGCCATACAGACGAACACATGATGCATGCTGCTGCGAGATCCTAAATAATAAGATTGACCTTTGTCTGAGCGTCGTCGTTCCAAGACCACCAGCCGCCGTTAAAGCCCAGCAAGGCATCATGACTACTACCGGTACTACCCTACGTAAAAAGCTCCACTGCGAGTGCGTGCTCGTTGCTGCTCGTCGTAGACAACAAAGGACTCTCGTATCGCCTCTACCGGTACACCACAGTACGGCAGCAACTAGGTACCGGTACTACCGGTACTACAATTTACTACCTAGTAGAGAGGAGAGAGGAGGAGGCAACCGGAGGATGCTCTTGATGTCTATCATATTCATCAGCAGACATCTATTCTTTGTGACGAACTACAACAATAATACTACCTGCAGGTCTGTTTCAATGACCTTGGGCTACCTGGTACTACCCCTCACTTTTCGTAGCAGCGGAAAAGGGTGCGCGTTGTCTGCTTGTCTGCTTGCCTGTGGTTCTGGAAAATGTACAAGAACATCAAGGGCAATGGCACTCAACTGTTGGTAGGACTCCTTTTATCATGACTGCTTCGTAAAATACGCCTCACTCTTCTTCGACCATGAACAGTTCCTGGCCGGGGGATATCCCCACAACGTTCAACGTGGCCGAGCCCATGGAAGCCGTCAAGACACGGCGAGGGAACCGCGTCACAAGTCGAAAGTGAGATGTACTTTCCCCAATCAAGGATGCAGCAAAATCTAGTAAATCTTGTACAGTAGCCACGGAGACATCCAATCGGCGTTTGTCACCCCCCGAATTGTGACGGATTTGAACCAGAACGACATTTTCTGTTTGCTCTTCCGGTGGCTCAGGGCGCAAAATGATTGGCGAGAGCCCGGTGGGTTGCTCTGATGAAGGGGTCGGCACGGTATCTGTTATTCTTGTTGGTTCTTGATCATTCTTGATTGCGGTGGTACTGTTGGAACCCAAGACATGGCCGTGCCCGAATTCTTGTGGTGGGTCCGTTGTATCGCCCAAAGCCCCAGACTGTGTCTTGTGCTGAGTCTCCGTTTCACTGGGTGTTGTCTCGCCAATGCCCACCACGATATCTGTATTAAAGCATGAAATGGCATGGAAGCGTGAAGGTACTACCTTGGTAACCTTCAAGTCAAATTTGATCCCACGATGCCAGGTACTTACAATGTCACCCATTGACAAGGTGAGTCGCGTTCTGACTATGGATTGTTCCAAGACAAGTTTCACATCCTTGAGACCATAAAACCCACTTTGAATAGCTTGTTGTGTAGGCACAAGCGTGCAACCTGTACCCTTAGGGAGCTTAACGAGAGACACTTCCAAATTCAAATCGGGAACATCAAAGGCATTGTAGGCAACATGACCAGGCGTCGCCATTTCCTCAGACTCCTCCGGCATCGCAATATCCTCTGAACTTCCAGACGGATCTAGTGTTCTTGTAGTGGGAATGGAAAAATCCGCGAAATGAGGAGGTCGATTCTCGGTGTCCATCAATGCGGATGCAATGGGCCTTGGAATTCCGACGTGACCTTCATCCTGAGTAAATTCAATGACACTGCAATGTCTGTAAGCAATATATTTGTAATTGAGTTCGTCCAAGTAGGCTGCAGTAAAGGTGTCGTCACCATCGTCCACATCGATTGCATGGTCCTCTTCATCGTCGTCTGAAGGTGGTTTGAGCATTTGGAGCATAGGGGAAGCTGGAAATGCATAATTGGGATTCAAAATACCGATACGAAAACTCCAAGGAGTTCCAATTTTGTCATTGGGCATCTTTGCCATTAACGTTTCCAACACGGAAGGAGCAAAGGAGATTTTGTCGCCTTCGCCATGAATGGAATTTGCTTTCAGTTGCAGCGAAGGTGTGGAGCTAGTACCTTTGTCGTCAAGACTGTCGTCATTAGAATCATGTCTTCCTGAAATTGACTTGACACCCAAAGATCGATTACAGTGCGCCCAATAGTGTTTTTGGAATTCAGCTTCCCGTCGTTCCCGCTGTCGTCGGGCTTGGAGTTCCGCTTGTTGTCGTCGTTGCAACTCAGCAACGCGTTTGGCCTTTTCCGAAACAACAGGAGGTCTTCGAGTTCTAAGTTTCTTTTGATCTTTGGCAAGTTGCTTCACTGCAAAGTCAAAGTCCATGGTGAATGCTCAAAAGAACACAACACTGTGGACCGCTGCGTGTTGTTCCACCTCTTTCTTTTTTGTGATGCAACGGCCATCGCCCATCGACCATCGACGATTCCTTTCTTCCATGTTCGTACTAGTCAAATTAGAATGGGCTCTACGTGGATTCCATGAGTTTCTTGCTTGTTCATTGGTCTGTCACTCCCACGTGACGCAACAGCACAAAGGAATGACGATAACCTTCACAACCCTTTTATAGCAAGGTTAGGGTTCGCACGCAAGACACAAAAAGGATCTTCCAACACAACTACCCTTCTGATTTGCCTTCCACCACCATGAACTCTGAAGCTGCTCTTCAAAATGCCATCAAGGCCATCCCAGCTGAAATTCACATGATTTCGGGCTGTAGAGACGAACAAACTAGTGCCGATGTCTCCAATGTTGCCTCGTTTTCTTTGCCAGATCCAAAGGGACGAGCAGGAGGTGCCCTGACATCTGCGCTTCTCAATGTGACTTACGCAGACCATGAAAACACGGGAGCGGATTTGAGTTTCCAAGATACATTGTTGGCTGTCCGAGATGTTCTGAAGCAGAAAGGGTTTTCCCAAATCCCTCAGTTGTCGTCGTCCCGTCCAGTCAATATTCAGAACACCTTTGACCTTGTCCCCGACAACATGTCGGGCACTCGACGTGCGGTCATGATGTAAGTCTTTCGTCTACTTCGAAGTTCATTGTTTTGCCCTCGATTACACGGTTTTAATCAACTTGTTGTTGTTTGCATTGTTTCTTTGATATGGCCAGTGGAATCAACTATGTCGGCCAGAATGGCGAACTTCGAGGATGCCACAATGATGTACACAATGTGAGTGGATTTTTTGTCGCTTTGGAACATGATTCTCTGTTATTTTATTCCACATCCTAATGGCCGGTTTATCTTCTTCATTTTAAAAACTGTTTATATTTGCAGATGAAAGAATACATAATGAATGTCCACGGATTCCAAGAGGAAAACATCACTGTCTTGATGGATGACGGTGAACATACAGCTCCTACCCGTGCCAATATTTTGGGAGCGTATCAAAATCTCGTCCATGCGGCACAGCCTGGAGATGCTGTCTTTTGCCATTACTCAGGTACGACATTTCATGTCTCGATCCGACTTGCTTTGTATGTTTCATGTTCCTCACAAATTGGTGTGGCATGTATTCTAGGCCATGGTGGAAAGCTTCGTGATGACAATGGTGATGAAGCAGATGGATACGATGAAACCTTGGTGCCTCTTGATTACGCTTCTGCAGGGCAAATCCGTGACGACGACTTGTACAAGATGTTGGTAGCTGGACTCAAGGAAGGTGTATTTGCTACCTTTATCATGGATTGTTGTCATTCAGGTACCGTCTTGGATCTTCCATACACCTTTGTGGCTGATGGCGAGCAAACAGAAATGAAAATTTCGGAGGACTTTGATTTCGGCCCCTTGCTTGCATTGGCTGCTGCATTCTTGGCAGCTCAACAGGCAGGAGATTCCCCTTTGGAAGCTGTTTTTACTGCCTGTGGAGGATGTGTCGTGTCGTAACAATGTGGTTGTCTCCAAGTGAAGTCGCAAATGTCAAGCATATTTTCGGATTGACCAGAGAGCTGTTGTTTGGATCTAGTGTTAGTATTTTGTCTAATCAGTTTGTGTATGGTAACAACTACAACAAGTAGGTTTCATAGGTGCTGGATGCCGAATTCACTTGCAAGTTGCCTTAGCCGATTTCCATAGCGTCCGTACTGGACATGGTCGCCGATGACACCATCAAATGCGATGGGGCTTGAATGGGATGTTTGTGCAAGACGGACAACAAGGCAGACTTGATTTGCTGTTTCTCTGTCGATCCCAAAGATGTTTTGTCGAGATTTACTTC
Source organism: Nitzschia sp. Nitz4 (assembly GCA_013372465.1). Taxonomy (NCBI): domain Eukaryota; phylum Bacillariophyta; class Bacillariophyceae; order Bacillariales; family Bacillariaceae; genus Nitzschia; species Nitzschia sp. Nitz4. The sequence continues at coordinate 106,541 of WXVQ01000047.1, read as the reverse complement.
CAACAGTTCATTCAAGTAGGCCAAAAGTCCCATGTTCATCAAGCGGTGAGAATTGTCACGAACAAGATTGGATCGGTGGGCGTAATAGGAGCGGGTCAACCGAAAGTCCCATGCAATAAAGACCGCTGTTTGTGTTCTTGCTTGCAAATTACCGATTGCAGAACGAAGAGCCAAATAAATGGGTAGAACTTCAGATGTATCCATCATTAGACACTCAAACAGCACTCTCTGGCAAAACCCTCGGATAGAGAAGAAGTTACCAGACATTGCATTCGTTGTGTTGTCTTTCATCCCACAAAAGTGTTTGGCGAACTCGAGAACCACGCTGTCTCCTGTGAAGGACCGGATCAATTCCATTGGATTCCCACCTTGGAAACCTCCTGTTTGCACGAGCAAGGAGCGATTGGCACCTGGATCATTCTTGTAGCTCAGGTGTGCACTGCGGCGCTTCACGTAGAAGATCTTGCCCCGGAAGTCGCTGTTCAGTGTAAGGACAACCGGGTAGTATCTTTCGGAAGTTACACGCAGTTCACTAGTCACCATGCTGGTATTAGAAACGAGACAAGGAGCGGTCAACTTCATAGGTTGCATCGAACTGTCCTTATAGTGTACCTACCAAGACAAACAAAAACTGTGAGTTTCGAAACTGACGTTGAACTACACACCACTGTGTTGTACATACCTCCACGGGAACAAACACACTTTCTCCTGTATCCACATCAATAGCCCTCAAGTCCCTTCTCTTGACTGCAAGAGCATACAAATTCCGCAGCGCCTGCAAATGATATTGATTGCAGGATGTGGTTGAAGGATATCGAGGGTAGAAAGCGGCGACAAGAGCAGCAATATCCTCTGGATCTCTTCCAAGTGTACAGGTTCCACCTCCCAGAAAAAGGAGCCCAATTGCAGAACTGTAGGCCATATGACTTCCATAGTTGGTTTCTTCGTTGCATCGCCATCGAAGTGCCCTGAGAAGACGGAACGCCTCCATGTCTCCCGTACCTGCCAGAACCATGGAAAGTGACACCGCGGCACATCCCAAACACATCTCAAGGATTGGTGCCGAAGGGCGCATTGCTGAAGTCACAGGCCCCGCCGCATCCCGGAGATCTTTGAACTCCATCACTCTCTCCATGATGGCTGTTACAGCATCTCGGTTTCCAGTACCCGCGAATCGAAGCCCTAGCGCAAAGCAGGCTCCTGCAACAACATGCACATACATCAATCTCACAGCCTGTTTGTCAAATTCCTTTTGCGAGGCACTTCCTCCAGAAGTAATTCCTTGGGAAAGCTCATCTGCCAGCTGTATCATCTCGTGGTAAGCCTCATTGACTGCCGTTGGTACTTGTTGATCAATCCACGCTCGTGAGGGTTCCACACCATCCCACAAAATCAATCCCCTTGCGATCACCCTGAGCATAAGAAAATCGGGACGAACATACTCTAGGAGAAAATGTGTGTCCGGAAGAGAAATAGCACCTGCAATTGTGTTGTTTCCACTCTTCATGTAGATCAACCCTAGTGCCAATGTTGCTGCTGGCGAAGTCACATTGATATTGATGGAGTCGCCCTCGTGCACACATGAACATCTTTCTGTTCCTGTAGGACCCGTAGCAGAGGGTACATTCAAACGTTCCCCATCATCTCGCCTCATTTTCATTTCGGAATCTTCAAATCCTCCCACGATGTACTTGTAGAGCCTCTCTTCAATCTTGAGATCAGCCAAGCCTGCATTACCTTCCCCATTGTAATAACTTTCCCCTTTACACAAGTTCACCATGCCCAACGCAATCCCGCAAGACAAAGTGTAAGCATCGCGGTCAACAACGTTGGCATCGTTGGTTGGTCGCTTCCCGATCTCATTCAGTAGGAATTCCGTCATCATGCGATGTGAAGAACCCTGGTACAAGAGCCCAGCACCGGCTACAGCAGCCGCCTGAACACTGCTCGCAACTTCTATGGCACTGAAGTGCTGAGGGATCAATGAAGGGATATGAAGGCACAGCATCTTCGATACAGAGATGTCGCATGTACCTCGCATACTGTTTTTAGTGAGAAAGATGTGTTCACAAGAAAATCCAGACACACGCAAATTCAACTTACTTCCCAGCCATACCAAGGAGTACACCGACCGTCGTTGTCACTGTTCCTTGCGTCAAATAGTCAAAAATATCTGTCATCTCTAGGGTTGTGAGGTGACCACGGAGTCCCAGGGCCATGAGTAGCCCACCGTGTGCATGTCCCATATTCGGTGGGCTACTAGGCTGTTGCCCTTGTTGGCTTGGGTTTTGAGCCTGCTGATTGCTAGGCCGGTTGTAAACAATCCATGTTCTTGTAATCTTTGACACCAGTTCACCTGCGTTTTGCGACAGAGGAAGTCGCAAGCCTGCGGCGACCCCGTTGTGAAAATCTGGCCACACTTTCATATCTTGGGGGCATTCTGTGGTGTCTAAAGCCAGTGTTGCGTTTGAGGGTGGAACACGACCTGAAAGGCAAATTTCTGGGAGTGGAAGTGGTTCTGCTGGGACAGGCTGAAGATTCCCAATGGTGAACATCCCCCTACCAACCGGGAGAGCCAAGATCCTGCTACTCAGGAGAAGTAGTTTTTCTTGTTTCAACCGTTCATAGTCATGATCTGAAACTTCAATTGCTCGAGGAACATTCAGATAAACTGGGACAGAAGAGCGAAGAAGGCGACCGACTTCTCGGATGCGGTTATCGTTAGGAAAGAGCATTGATGACGACAACTCAAGAGGCCGAACGCCATCCATTTCAGTGTCTTCAAAGTTGGCCAAGTCTACAGAGCTGTCCAGTGTTTTCGTTGACATGCTCTCTGTTAAGAGAGACCATTCCATTTTGTCATCCTTCGCAACCTCAGAGTTCTTCCTCAAATCCTCACGACCAATCAACGTCCACAGTTTGGACGAGTGTTCAACCATGGCATGACTGTTGTGGTTGTTGCGGCAACGATGTAAAACTTCCAGCAAAGGGATGCAAACCCCTGTGGGCAAATTGTCCCGGAGAAACGCAGGGTCTGTGAATCCTTCTCCTAACAACATTTCAACAACACGCATATCTCTTTTGCTCGTGAAGTCTTCGGATCTTTCAGAGCAGAGTTCTTCGAAAACCCGGTAAATTGCAATGCTGCGATGACAAGCTTCATTGATGGCTGATACAGAGATTCCTGCTGCACCACCAGTGAGAAATGCATCCACCAGAGACAAGATGCAAAATGGATATTCAAGCACCATACTGTTCGTCACCTTTGGTAAAGTACCAAATGATCCAAGGTTTCGATACCAAGTCTCCCCCAAATCCCTAACGTAATGTCCTAGATAGAGATTGTTGTCATCTCTTTGGATTGTCTTCGTCAATTTTACCAACACAGTTCCCAATCTTCGTAGTGAATCGTCCCTCGAATTGCTGTGAAGTTTGTAATCCTCGTACAGGAAATGTAGCGCCAAGAAAAGTTCTTTGGTGTACAGATGTCCACCCTCTTGGCAACGGAGCAATGTTCTCGCAAGAAGTTTCGATAGCTCAGCCTTAATCGCAGAGTACCCTTCACCTTCATCGACGTTTGCGACCTGAGAGATGGGAAACAAGGCATCGCGACACTCAAGATCAAACGACTTGTGGAAGTTTGATTGGAGCAACTTTTCCCAAGGAGCAACATTTTCTTTCGCAGGAAGTGATTGTGTGGCTCCAAGATCATTCACATTTCTGCCAGAAACCTCAAACTCAGCAATACACTGAATAATGGTTCCAACAGCATCAGGGCCCATATCTTCCAATGCAGTGGTCTTCAGACTTTCAGCAAGCCTCACACTATCGCACCGAAGGTCCAAGGCAAGGCGTGTCCAGCTACTCGTGTGATCTGCTGATTCAAGAGCATCAAGCATACGCTCGCCTAGCGTACTTGTCTCAAGCTTTAGAGTGAACTCTGCCCTCACATTGGTAGTGTCATTTGATTCACTTCGGAAAACCAAATCAAACATTTGCCCCACACTGTTTTGAACTGAACAAAGTTGTCCAACCTTCATGATTTGTGTGATAGTGTCGGTAGGTTTGATAGAGCATGGTGACACAAGTGTCTCACCTCTATATAAAGACAACTGCGTAGTAGGCCCAGCGCCTTGCAAAATCAGGATATCCACGGCAGATTTTTTCCATTTCTCACTTCTGTATCTCCGATGGGGGTGAAAACAACTTGGTACAGGAGATGACTCCAAGGGGACTGCAGATAGACAGGGAATTTTGGTTTGTGGCAAAACCGTGAAGTACGATGACAGTGCAACCGTGCCAGTTGGAATTTCCGAAGCATCCTTAGGAGTCAAGGTGTAATTGCGAAGTTCATGATGATCGCTGGAAGATTCTGTTTCTGGAATCACCAGACAAACAGACAGGCGCCCAGACCCATTGAGATTAGATGCCACAAAAATGTGACGAGCTGCAGGGCCACCCATTTCTTCTTGAAATACACATGACAGAGCATATTCCGGGTGGAGGCTAGAAAAAGGACCCATAGAGAGAAGTGGTGGCTTCAAAGAAGACTCAATGGAAGCATCGACTTCCATCATGGAAGTAGATTCGTTGACGGCCTGTCTAGAGAGTGGTGTCAACAAGGAGATGTTGTTGGCAGCCTCCTTGGAAGATCGACGCCCTTTGGTTGTTTGTCTGGCTGCACTGCGAGCTTTACCACCCACGTCATCTACTGTTTTGCGGGGAGACTTTCGAATACCCAAAGCATCCGCCAAGGCATCGGTTCTGGTAGAACCATCGGGAGCTGTCAGTCTCACACGAGTGTTGTTGGAAGTGTCTGGCAGTAGCTCCATATCCTCCAAATCCTGGTGGAATACACCCAAGTGACTGCTCCATCCATTGTGTGAGCGCCATTGATTACTTACTTTCCATAGTGGTGCTGGGGGCGGAGGCTTGGTGGCTGGCTGAATCTCCCAAATGGCGTGCCTGAAAACACAAAAGAAAAAAGTTAAAACCAAGACCGCATTCCTTGATATCACTAAAAGACCATGTGATTCGTACCTTTTCTGGTGGACATGATAGGTAACACACACTTGTCGGACGTGTTCTTTTCGGTCCATGTATGCGTCCTTTGGATTTACCCAAGAAATCTCACCCACGAAGAGAATCTTTTCAAAGACGTCGGTCGTCATACCCTGTGGACCCTCCGAAGCAACGGGTAGAACATCTTGCAAAGGGTGAGACAGGGTAAACAAGCTTGGAATTTCCTGTGCTGTTGTGGGAGCTGTGGATACGTGTAGGGTATCGATAGAGGTTCGGACGGGCCGGGGTGGTGGCTTGAGAACAAAGGGTTCATCGTCCTCCACCCCTTGCAATAGCTCGGGTGCGTTGTTACTGTACTGCCAATTCTTGTCGGATTGAAGATCCTCCAGGGACTCGGCACGTTGAATCAACAAACCAGATGCTGGAATAGCATGAATACTTTGTGCCTCAAAAGGGAGGGGGATTTTATGGCCTTCCCCGGCCAAAGTGGAATGGTCTCCCTCTGGATAGACATCCCAAACACAAAGCAGAGTCGGTGACGCTAAAACACACAATAGCTTATGATCAGGGTGATCCGGAAAGGATGCCCAGCAAATTCCATTGGACGGGGTATAATCATCCAGTTCCACATCAGACAGTTGAAACGATGCATGAACCACGGGTGTCGGTGTTGTCGGACCACTCCGAACCACTACTCGTTTCCACATGGCCTGTCCCTCGGGGCCAAAATACAACTCTAGGGATGTCTCGATTTCAGCATTCGATGAATATGGGGATTCGGTGACAAGTCTTTGAAGGACTTGATATCGACCAACATCAGGAGTAATGTTGGGACATTGGACCAATGGTGTGATCCACAACGGAGTGGGCTCCTTGGTTCCCATTTTCGTTCCTTTACCCCACTAATTGGCAACCAATGCGTTGAAAAGAACCACGCTCGCTCAATTCAACAAGCCGAGTCGTTGCAATAGTATAGCACCAGAAGTACTCCAACAAGGAAATTGTGTGTGTGGTGGCCATGGCGACAGAGCATTGGTCCTCCACTATTGAGCTTGAGCTTGACATTCAAGCCTGACAGTTGCTTGGGCATTTTTGGCACGATGCAAAACTACATGCTGTAACTACGTGCAAGCGCACAACCATTGGCAAAATCCATTCTATGCAGTAAACAATATTATTGATACCTTTTATATCCATGGTATCATCCTCATCTTCGATCCATACTATAGTAAGAGTAGAGGCTATGCCATGGACCCTGAATCGACCGTCAAAGTGTCACTCGTCACCGACTCTAGGTCTAGATTGCAGAGTGGACACCGAACATGGTTCCTGCACCAAGAGGCGATACAATCTTCGTGGTAGACATGAGTACAAGGCAATCGTACCAACTCTTCTCCCTCTTCGTATTCTCCCAAACAAATACTACATTGAGGTTCTTCTTCATTCTTGGTATCCGACGCCGCTTCCACTGTCCCTGGGGCATAGTCAAATCGATCCCATTTCTCCTTGGCTTCTTCGCTGACACCAGGAGTGTTGGGTCCTCCGTCCGGATGGCCAAACCCTCCTTGCATCGCATCCCGTTGCGAGTTCAAAATGGCCATGGCCAATTGGGCCTGGAAACTCAATCGCTGCAACTCGCGTTGAGCGACTTCATCTCCCTGCTGCTCACCTTCCGGATTGTTATTGTATTCCGCAATCATTCGATTCAACTCTTCTTCTCGCTCCCTGGTGTGTCGGATAAAGCGAGCGGTCCAACTGGAGGCCATGAGACAGACCATCAAGAGGAGGAAATCCCCCGTGGCGACGGCTTCGATCCACAAGCGGAAAATAAGGAAAATGGAAATCAAGACACAAAAGGAGGTTCGACGACGAGACCGTTCTCGTTCTTCTTCCAAATCGGTCAACGTGTAGTTGCGGCGGCGAGTGGCAAGAGGTCGGTGAGTCCACATTTCTTCGGGATTGCGCGGGGTGGTCGCAGCTCCAGCAGTGGCGGTGGCAGTGCCAGTGGTGCCTTGTGCGGGTGAGTCGGATCCGCTGGAGGACTCGGCGGATTCTTCATCCTCTTGGCTGTCTTCGTCATCACTCGTCACGGTCTCGACACTATCCGCTCCTAGAGGCACTTGGAGAGGATGGGGCGAAGCGCCATCTTCCGCCGTGTCATCTGTGGCGACTTGTTCGCGATCTTGACGCTCCTGTTGACGTTCTCTCCAATCTTGAAAGTTGGACAGAGCAGACGAAACGGCAGACATGATGTTTTGCAGGTTGCTTCTTGGTTGTGGTGGAGGATGTGGTTGGTTTGTTGGTTTCGGTTTTTGTGCAGTCTTGTTTGATTCTGCTTGCGCCAATGGAGGACGACTACTAGCACAGACAGCAGGATAAGAGCTTACGCTTTCCTTGTTGTTGCGCTTGGCCGAATCAACGAGTTATGCGAGGTGAAGCTCTTCGAACGAGACACTCCCACGAAAACTCGAACGTGGTTGGAGGGGAACCTGGGCCTACAGAATGTCCCAGCGTAGAACTTCTACTGACCGTCTACTATGTCACAGAGGTGTCACAAGAACTTGACACTAGGTACCTCGTTTACTCACTCCTCCTCGCTCTCCTTCCTCCACGCTGGCAAACGCAGATAGTAGGTACGTATCGTACCCATTAGGCACGACTAGGTCTTTCCTGAGTAGTCGAATGAGACATCTCAAAAAGTGGTACTGGCATTTTGGCGGAGAAACTCAAGACAACTTTTCTCCGTGAAAGGAACAAAAAAAGATCCACCCACCGTGATGATCATGCTGTCCTGTTATTCCCAACGAAGACTATCATCATGTCGATTAAATAGTTAGTATTTGGAACCTACTAGAGTATTTTGTTACAATGTACTACTAGTTGTAGTTAAAAATATACACGTTTCCCTCAAGTCGTCTTAGACCACAGTGAACAAATCTGCCACATCCAAGTCAAAATCGTCCAGGTCGACCTCGAGAGGGAAATTCTCCATTCGTACAGACGATGGCGTCTCTGAAAAGAGTCGGTTCCATGGAATGTTGTTAAAAGATTTCAGTGCCATTCGAGTCTCCGTTTCAATAATATTCATGGGAATCATCATCATGTCATCCTCTTTGTCGCATGTGGATGAGGGATAGGATGTTGTCAACTGGGGCCAGCATTCCTTCTTGTCCAAATTCGAAGCAAGGATCTTGTGAGGAAATGAAGAATTTGTAGTGGTAGTTGTGTCACTGAGAAATTTGGAAAGATCCCCCGATGAGGAAGTGTCATTGTTGTTGGCATGAACGAGTGGATTTGGTTCCAACCACTGTGAGAGAATGTCCAAATTCTTTTGTGTCATGCTGCAGGTAGTACTGTTGCTCCCCTGAATACCTTGTGTTGTTGGATAGTAGATATCGTGATCGTGTGGTTCTTGTTGTTGCCTCTCGTCCTCTCCAATTCTTGCTGGTGAATCAAGAATGTCACTGTCCAAAGCAAAAGTTTCTGGTTCAATAGAAATCATGGTTGGATCGCGTCGAGGCTCCTTGAGCGACACTTGGCGGCTCATGCAGCTGCTGAGTTCCCGATCGTCGCGGACAAAGTATGGGTGAATGAAAGCACCCTTGTGGGGACCTGACTCGATGCGCTCAAAGTGCCACATATTCAATTGTCGACGGAAGGATCGGTATTTCGTTTGGGAGAAGAAAAGAGGAAGTAGCTTGACCAAGCCATCGGGATTGTGGATCATGACACCCCGGCCCTGGAATACCCATGTGATCACGTGTTGGAGTCCTTGTTGTTCGACGTATTCCATAAGGTTGTGTAGTCGTTGAGGGAAGTGTTGGCTTTTGGCTCCACTCTTTTTGCTGCGGTAAGTACTAAGTCCAGAGACCATGATGTTGCTTGGTTTCTTTGTTGGCTGATGTGATGAGAGCTGAATTTTGTGAGCTTGTTGTGTGTGGGAGCCGGGTCCGGGAGTGAGCGACGTAGGACTCAGAAACAATCCCGACTTTCTGTCATGTGCAGGAAGAGCTCCACAAGTACGGCACTGCAAATTGCACACAGTCAATTCCTGCAGACTGCGCAAAAAAGAGTGCAGCTACCACCACCATGACGGAATAAACAGGCAAGCGTAATTAATGATATTCCTGGAAACTGCAAGGTAGGGTGAACATGGATCACCTGCATAGGGTCAAAATGCCTTCTCTACTTAGCAAATTGTTGATGTCATTCAGCTAGAAGGTGGTTCATGACGCACAAACTCATCTTGGGTCAAGTTGTAGGCTATATAAATTTCATGTTCGCTCTCTTTGTAAAACATCACCGGGAGCCGGTAAACCGGCACTACATTTTGTTGCATACAAAGAATGAATGGAGTCAAATGAGTCTATCGTCTGTGTGACTGGAACGTGTGCAATGTCGGTACTGCTCGCAGTGCTCGCACCTGCACTCACGACTCTAGAGACTCAAGAAAACCGCTATTCCTACAGGTAACAGTACCCAAAGTAATATGTATCTATGATACTGTTGTTCCTTTCTACTTTCATATCATGACATTGTGACAGTTAGGAAAAGGGTCCACGGCAGATAGGAAAAGAGCGTGGAATAGATTTACGGTTGGTGCGGTCGGTAGGATACTCGTAGCATAGAATTGTGGAGGTGTTCACAATGCGATTCGATGGTTGCTAGCATTCAACGTGGTACTGAAGTTTAGTAGATGTAGTACGAAGTAGTAGGAAGGGGAACATCATGAGAGCTTGGTTATGTAGTCTTCATTTTTTGTTTCGTGAATGCAAAACAATCGTTCGTTCATTGAGGTCTAGAGGGGATGTTGCTACCGTGCGATCGAAGCGTAAAAGGAGGAGTAACAGCAATGCTCATTGCTCATACTCTCGCCTTTTTTACCTCCGCTCATTTTTGTTCTCCAGCTTGACCGGGGTCTGCGCATTCTGCGCATGTCGCGTGCGGTGGAGGTGCTTGTAGTAGTTTCGAAATAGATCGGAGGCACGACGGCGGCGGCGGCTGCAAAGAGGCATTTCCACACACCGTACCACGATACGACGCAGATCCCGTAACGATAACTACGGTAGCTTGCGGTGCGACTGGCAACCCCTACAACCACCACAAGGGAACGAGAGTAAAGCACTACTACTTGTACCGTTGTACCTGTCTGGTATGTTTCAAAGAGTATTTTTTGTATCGTAGTTGTGGTTGGTGTTGCAGTTGGGTTGACATCCACCATGATTGTTGTTCGAGGTGTCGCCTCACTTGTTGTCGTCCTTGGTGGTGTGGGCAGTAGTAGAAATCTACGTGGAGCCCTACGGCGATTGGAGAGGAGTACTTCTCGGCTCAACAAATCCTTTTGTTGTTGCAATTGTTGTAGAACGCACAACTACTGCAACAACAGCCAGCTATCATTACAGCTACAGTAACTGCATACAAGTGCAACTACTGCGTAAGTGTAAGGGGGGAACAACTACAACAAACAAAGACAAAATGGCAGGAACAAGGAGCCAAGAGGAGAATGGCCAAGGGCCAACAACATATGAGGAAATCATGGGATTTTCTACCACCAACTTTGCGGGAGCTGGTGCAGCCGGTAGTAACAATAGCAGTAGCAATAGTGCCGGGGAGGACATTGAGGGAGGGGGCGCGGATGCTCTGTCCAATCGATTGGCAAGCTTTCGCCATTGGGTTACGGAACAAGCTAACATCTCCGTACACCCTTCCTTGTGCATTGTCAATGGGGAAGCAACAGATGGGACCAAGAATGCTCCTGTCTTGCTCTTTGGCCCCCCGCCTGGAGCCAAGCCGTTGGCACTGGCGTCGGGTCAGGGGCGTGTTGGGATGGTCGATGGGACATTGGATCGAGCTCTCTATGAGCGGACAATAGGCTGTCAGGTCAGGACCACCAAAGAGATGAAAAAAGATGATGTCATGCTCACAGTTCCCAGGACGGCCATGATCACGCCTGATCTGGTAGCAGCGAGTGATGCGGGAAAAGCTGTTTTGGCTTGCTGTCAGCCAGCTCCGCCCTCTCCGATCCATCCAAACTCTTCCAATTTTTGGGATGCCTTGGAAAACACCTCGGTTGCCGAGCAGATCCAGTCGCAAAAAGCCAAAAGTAGCAATGGAACACAGTTGCTTGTTAAAATTCTGCAAGAACGCAAGCGAGCGGAAACGGCCTATTCCAAGGCAGTGTCCGATGAGGCAGCCCCGGTACAGTTGGCGTCCGCTGGAGTGATTTCCACCCGGGCACCCATCCTTGCCTTTTTGATTCAACAACGCTTTGCGCCACAGGCGGAACCACTCGTTGTGGCCCCAGAGAATCCTGACTTTGCCGAGGGCTTGGAGGGTTCTGCGTTGAAGGAAGCAGTTCGAATAGAACCACTGGAGGGGTCTCCTGAAACCTTTGCTCCCTATGCACGAACACTTCCTTCATCCGTTTCTTTGCCCTTTTGTTGGAAAAGGAATGAACTGGCACTCTTGTCGGGTTGTATAACAGGAGTGGCCCCTTTGCAGGAGATTGCTGCTACCACTCTTCAGCTGGTTGCCGAGTTCGTAGCACTCTTGGAGGCAGGTATCCTAACGCGTTTCCCCAACACCTTCCCACCAGGTTTGATTACATGGGAAAGGTGGGTTTGGGCAGCCTCTGTCTTTACGTCCCGAGTGCTACCAGCCTCCTGTTACATGAACCAGGGTGAAGAGACTGCTGTCGCTCATGTTCCTGCCGACGATAAAGAACTTCAATCACCTCTTGAGGTTTGGGATGAGCTTGGAGTTTTGATTCCTCTCTTGGATATGCTCAACCACGAAATTGAGAATCACCAAGTCACTTGGCAATCGAACCTTCCACAGAGCAGCGCGGACGAAGGCGAGGGGCACCCACCGCGAGCAGTCTTGCACAAAAAGGTAAAGAAGGGTCAACAAGTCTACACCTGTTATGGGGGGAATGTGGGAAATCAAATTTTGATGCTACAGTATGGGTTTTGTCAGTTGTCCAATCTCTCGGACGAAACTCGCTTGGGATGGGGATTGATGGATGCAGTCGGGAATGTCCCAGCACCTGCCGAATACACTCCCTTGTTGGAGATTGCTGAGGATTTTCAAAAGTATCAAGTGTTTGAGTCTACCGAACCCACCGCTGTCAATGACTGGTGGTCCAACGATCGCCTCGAGTTGCTAGAACTTGAGGTAGGACAAAGTGCTGATAACTCCTTTATGTCCTCCTTGAAAATTGGAAAGAAAATGACGGGCGCGGCACACAGCGATGGAACCTACGATCCAATTCTCTTGACGACAGCTGTTGTGGGTACCATGCCTCTTCCAGAGTTAACCCATCACATGGCAAAACGTCGTCAAGCGGGCAACCGATCGGTTCCTGTGACTGTTTCGCAAAGGCACCAACAAGTGCTTCGCAGCTACTTGTCCTTTATCTTCAGCCAAAAGCTTGAGAAACTGCTGGAAAACTTGGACAGTGGTTTGAAGGGTCATTTTGGAGGTGGAACACGCATTTGGACCAAGGCAGCCAATGGCGGAATCCGCTATCGCAAGAGTGAGGAAATGGAAGTCCAAGAGTTCATTGGCTGGCAAACCTTTTTTGATGAACATGCATACTCAGCCACCATGGAGGTCGAGAAGCAATACTATGCTCTCAGTCCAGAGAGTTGTGTGTTGACTTTGTATGATGGTCAACTCCAGGCATTACAGGCCACTGTGGATGGCGTGTTATCAGAGGAAAAGTTTGAGAGTGGTGTGCTTCAACAGCTCAAAGATCTCGGTTTTGTGTTGGGCAATGCGGACGAGCCAGTCCCTGATGAGATTCAGATCAAGGATGCTCCTATGGGTGGCGATGGACAGAACGCGTCGAATGCACCTCCAGGCGACAAGCAACAAGGCAAGAAGGGTGATGACAAGAAGAAGGATGAAAAATCCCCCAACAAGCGAAGTCGCCGCAACCGAAAGCGCAACAATGGAGGAGGTGCCTCCGACCGTCCTCCTGCTATCAAGCTGCACATTGGCAACTTGGCCTATTCGACATTGGCTGACGACTTGTATGACTTTTTTGCTCGAGACTTTGGACGGGAAAGTATCTTGGAATGTCACATCCCCACGGAACGAGAGACGGGTAAATCACGTGGCTTTGGTTTTGTGACACTTCCAGAACAAGCTGCCAGACAAATCCTTTCTGCCCCCCGCAAGTTTGAACTCGACGGTCGTGTTTTGAAGATTGCGGAAAGTAACTCGGCCGGCTCAAACAAACCCAACCGATTCTCGGCTCCCATGGTCTCTTCCAACGATCGTTGTGGTACGTGTGGGTATCGTCCCAAGTATTGTGTCTGTGCCGTTCCCAACCTTCCTGGAGGTCCCGATGGTCCGGACGGGCGTGACTACGACCATTATGGTTCTAGCCGTCGCCGCGACCGGCACAGTCGCAGCCGCTCCCCGTACTACCGCGACAGCCGCGATAGGGGAAGGAGGAGCTCTCGCGATGATGACTACTACCGTGACTATTCGAGGGATTCTCGAGAGAGGCGATACTATCATGATAGGAGTCGGTCTAGGAGTTACAGCAGAGATCGTGATCGGGACAGAAGGGATCGTCGCCGTGACCGCAAGGATCGCTCGAGGGACAGATCCAGAGAGCGTTCTCGGGATAGGTCTCGTGAGAGATCCCGTGAACGTTCTCGAGAACGGTCCAGGGACCGATCCAGGGATAGGTCTCGAGACAGGTCGCGAGAACGATCTAGGGACCGTTCCCGAGATCGCTCCCGAGAACGACGCGATCGCCATGGCCGCAACAGGAGGAGCTGGGAACATCGTCGTCGTAGCCGCAGCCCCAGTTATAGCAGAAAGGATAGAAACGGGGGCAACGAAGTCGCTGGAACCAAGGGGGACGCCATGGAGGAACGAGGACCTGATGCCAGCCCTGAGGCCAAGGCAACCAACAACGGTGCGGATGGCAACCGGGGTCAGGAGACTCGTAAGCGTCGTAGTCGCAGCCGCAGCAGGGGAAGGAGCAGGAAGAATCGCAAAAAGAAACGTCATGCCCGCAGTCGCAGTCGTTCTGCCACTCCAGAAAGCCAAGGGTAAATATCGTCTTGTAATAGTGCCAAATCTTCCTTGGTCTGCCCTTCTCTTCCCTCCGACATATTGTAGCAATGGGCACCACCGAGTGTGCCACAAAGTGAAAATAGTAGTAGTCCAAGCCCGACCACGCTCTGTGTTTAGTGTGGGGTATACCCTCGAGACTTGATGGTCCCGGATTGTGATAAGTAGCATCCAAGTTCCATGGATTGACCCATGCGGAGATTGTCCGCCAGGTTAGATTCCCAACGTTCTTGAACTCCGTTTCTGGTGTTCTGAGTTCGAAATCTGGAAACCAATTGAACAGATTGGGCAATGGTATTGCGCCACGCTTCAGGTTGAAATTTCATCATGATATTTGTTTGTGTTGTGGTTGTTGTGATTTGGGATTTGTGGGTTTGCAATTTTTATTTTTTGTGAACCGTTTGATGAGGTTGTTGTCAGGTTCCGGCGGCCTTCGGATCGAAAGAGTCATTCGTGCTTGCAAGTGGGTTTGCTCCAAATTGCATGCGGGATTTCCCCCAGTTGTGTAGATACAAGCGTCGTACCACCGCCGTACGTTTGTGACGTCAGACTCAGTTGGACCATCAAACGTCGAAGTGGAAATCCATCGGAGAGTTTTGTGTTCCCCCAGCCGATGATTGGAAGGCGTGCTAAAGTTCTGTTGATACTGTTGGCGACAATAATGAGACGTGTCCAGGCTTTTCCACTACTTCGAGTGTCAGCCTCCTTGGGGCATCGCCTATCTTGGCGTTCTCTGAGTCGGCCACACTTGGCAACACCTTCCCATAAGGCGAGGTACAGCTGTTTGGCTGTGAACGATGATACCGTCTTTCCTGAGGAACATTCGGACCGATGTGACCAATTGATGTCAGCGTCCAAACTCTCTTTGGCCCCCATGATGGAATACACTGATCGTCATTTTCGGCACCTTGTCAGACTCATTTCCTCCCAAACACTCTTGTACACGGAAATGGTTCCAGTGAACGCCCTCGCCCATCGGAGGAAGCATCACTTGGAATCCGATGAACTTTGTGAAACCGACGATTTCGTTCGAAGAAGTCTAGCACAATCTCGGGTGGATCCCTTGGAAGGACCCTCTGTCTTGCAGTTGGGAGGCTGCGATCCAGAGCAAGTGCGAATGGCTGCCGAAACAGTCTACGATATGACCCAGCTAGGCTGGTGCAACTATACTGCTATCAATCTCAATTGTGGGTGCCCTTCGCCTAAAGTCGCTGGAAAGGGAAGCTTTGGGGCTGCTTTGATGGATAATCCCCAGTTGGTGGCCGAGTTGGTCGAAGCCCTCCATGAAGGAACCAACGCCACCATCCCCATCAATGTCAAGTGTCGTATCGGCACGGATACACAAGTTCCCTTTTCTCCCTTATCTTATGCTACGCAACAAGACTCGGAGAGAGAATATCAACAGCTTTGCCGATTCATTGAAGCGGTGGCATCCGATGGCATTGTGACGGACTTTTGTGTCCATGCTCGATTGGCCGTCCTTCGCAAGTCTTTTTCGCCCGCCGACAATCGCAAGATTCCACCTCTTCGATATGACTATGTCCGAAGGTTGGTCCAAGATTTCCCTGATCTTACATTCACCTTGAATGGAGGAATTGATAATTTGTCCCAAACATTGGAAGAGTTCCGCAAGTGTCCCGGTTTGAATGGTGTCATGGTAGGAAGGGGGTGGGTCGCAGACCCATGGAGTTTTGCCTTGGCAGATCAACTCTTGTATCGATTGCCTAGTCGAGAGAGTGGAGATGAACGTACCAGTGTCATGCCCAAGAATCGTCTCGAGTTATTGCAAGCCTATGGTCGTCATGCGGATTATGAAGAGACCATTCAAGAGCCGTCCAAGGTTCGGCGCTTTTTGATTCGGGCTGTCACGAACTTGTTTGCCGGAGAACGTAACGCCAAGCGGTATCGCATTGCCTTGGATCAGGGATGTCGAACCAAGTGGAGTCAAGTGGAAGACAATGGTGCCACAGGACCATTGCCTGCATCTGAAGTGATTCTTCGAGCGGCTTTGCAAAACATCCCCGAAGAGATTCTACTAGAGACACCAAATGAAACGATTCATCGGCGCATGCTGGCCGAGTCGGAGCGTACCATTTCGGGGGCTCTATGGGCTGGACGATCCCAGGCCGTGTCGGATTGGCAACAAGAACACAAAAAGACCAAGATTGACAATCCCTAAACGAATCGTGTTGTTTGTCTACGAGAACGGCTGACGAAACTGTTACCTACTCATTTTATCGAAGGGGAGGATCTACATATCATCGTACCCTTCCCGGCGGAATCGAGAGGAAAGCTCATCTTGGCTGTTGTTAATGGTGGGAGGAAAAGGGCCAGAGTTAGTCTTTTGGAAAACCCAGTGTGTCCCAAACGGACTGCTGATCGTGGCGGGCACATTACTTACCTCACATAGCATCCCATAACCGCCCTTGGGAATTCATCACTGGCCGAAAAGGCGCGACGTCCATGGAAGCAACGCTGCAAGAAGAAGGAAAATAAGGGATTGAGACAATGAACGATAGAATAATCAATGTAAACGAATGCCAACATTTCACGTACTTGGTTGGCAACGACCACCGTTTCCCCAGGTCGGAGTTTCATCTCCAAACGGAACTTATCTTGGGCAATAATAGCATCCCAGGCAGCATGTGCCTTTTCTAGAGCTTCGTAAAACGCATCAATCTCCGCTGGGTCACGCATTCCAGCGGGAGGGAGATCAGGAAGTCGGTCCAAATCATTGTGACGAATAGCCACCAACTTGCCATTGCGTTCGGTAATGACAGGGCCGGATGCCTGAAGGTTCCAACCAGTTTCATTGTCGACACAACGATAGCGACGGATAGTTTGAGAAAGAACCTTGAAGGATTCTGGGTCGGTTCGTCGCAGTTCCTCGGCAATGGCAAAACCATCTCCAAAGGTACTCTCTCCTCCATGGGGAGCGGGGGTGGCCATGGTGAAAATCTGAAGACCAGGAGGGTCCCGCATGTACGTCATGTCAGTGTGGAGTGGCAAACCATCGTTTCCGTAGGCAGAATCGGCGAAACTGGTTCCCTCAGCTTGCCCTCCCGTGTTGGTAGACCACAAGGAACCATAGAGAGTTCGAAGAGGACCATCCGTTCCATTGTCCAAGTAGGTAACAAGGTCTCCTTCTCTATGATGGGCCACAATACTAGTGTTTTTGATATGCTTGGCACTTCCACCTCCAAGAGCTGCACCAATCAAAGCGACACCTGTCAAGTCGTCATCCAAGGGGGTATCTTTGACCAACAAGATACCATATTTGTAGACAGCCTTGAGTGCTCGCTTCATGCCTTCATCGGATTTGAGATCCTCAAAATCCATGGCGAAATCAGGAGAGTCGCGAACGGAATCCTCGGTGAGGCCACTCCAATATTCTCGCCCATCTGGCGCATTGTAGGTGAACTCGTAGACCTTCTCCTGGAGCCAATCGGCAGCGTAGGTAGAAGTGACACCATCACTCCATTCCACTTTAACGTCAGAACCTTCTTGGGAGGTGCTTAGAATGGAGACAGGCTGGCTAAAACGAGAAGTCGATGGGGTGGGCTTTCCCGACTCGTTATCATATACGACATCAACGCGTTGATAGGTGTCAGCATCAAAGTTGGCGGCATCAGCAGCCCGAAGAAATTGCCAAGGCAAAGAATGAACAGCTTCTGGGAGCGAAGAGAGAGCTCTCAGAGAGGTCTTGGTGCTTGGGGCCAATCGGCCCTGAATGCATCGTGCTGCTGCCAAACGTCCAGTCGTCCACATCTTGCCCATCAAAAAGTAAGGTGGAGATTGGACACAATTGGTCGGCTCGAAGTCGACCGAAACCCGAATCCTGCGACCTCTGGAGTCACCAGTTGCAGCCCACTTTGCGAACAACTGCTGACGTACTACATGCGACATGATGCACATCCCGAGAGCTTCGCTATTGGTCGAATGCGAACTCGTGCCCGACGTCAGGTTGGGTCTTTCCAGTCGAAGATCGGCCCTTGCCGAAAGATATGCCAGGATGATTCTTATATGGAAGAAGAAACACCGAAAGGGAGACGACGACGACACAATTTCCAAAACGGACGCTATTGGTTTTCTTCTCGAATATTGTTGAGACCACTCCCATTTCTTTTCTTCTTACAATCTTTTGATACAAGACAACATGGCTGATCAAATCGATGTCGTAAGTAGCCAGAGTCTCGCGTTGTTTTCTTGGTTGGATTCGTCCAATCGTGTTCTGTCGAAGAACGGCCTTCTCAAAATTCTTTGTGATTGATTTGATGTCGATGTCCATCAACAGGACACCAAAACCTTGAACAGGTTTGTCATGGCCTCTAGTCATGACCATGACTTGGTCATCTTGATGAATGCCATTGGTACTTCCTGTAAGCTTATCACTTCGGCTGTCCAGCGTGCTGGAGTGGCCAAGTTGTATGGATTGGCTGGAGAAGTCAACTCCACTGGAGATGACCAAAAGAAGCTTGATGTTCTTTCCAACGACATGATGATCAATGCTCTTGTCAACTCGGGTGTCTGCTCTGTTTTGGTTTCCGAAGAAAACGAGGAGCCTATTATTGTGCCTCCTGGAAAGGCCGGTAAATTCTGTGTCGCCTTTGATCCTTTGGATGGATCTTCCAACATTGACTGTAACGTCTCCGTTGGAACTATTTTCAGTGTTTACGAAAAGAAGCCTGGAAGCAGTGGAACGGTGGAAGATCTTCTTCGCAATGGATCCGAGTGCATCTGTGCCGGATATGTCGCCTACAGTTCGGCCGTGGAACTGGTCTTCACATTCCGTGGAGGAGATGTCCACGGATTCTGCCTCGATAGCACTATTGGAGAGTTTGTGCACACTCGTGAAAAAATGGTCTTCCCTACTGATGGAGGAAAGAAGATTTACTCTGCCAACGAGGGAAATTCCGTCCATTGGGACCAACCCATTAAGGACTCCATTGAACTATTCAAGGGAGGAGAGAAGCCATACTCTGCCCGATATGTCGGTTCCATGGTTGCCGATATCCACCGCACAATTCTTTACGGAGGAATTTACCTCTACCCTGCTGACAACAAGTCGCCCAAGGGAAAGCTCCGACTTTTGTACGAGGGAATTCCGATGGCTATGATTATTGAGCAAGCCGGAGGTATTGCTTCCACTGGGTACTTTGAGGGTAAGATTCAACGAGTTTTGGATCTTGTTCCTGGATCCATCCACGCCAAGTGCCCCATCATTATGGGAGGAAAGCGTGATGTCCAAGTTGTGTATGATCAATACAAGAAGGCTGGAATTGACGCCCCCACTCTCTAAGTATGGGGATTTCTGTGGTTGGAGCGATTTGGGTGTCGTCGCGACGCATGTCTAGCTACTGTAGCTCTACCTCGCTAGCTAGTAGGAACAAGTTCAATAGTGTACTAACCTTGTGGTTTGTATTATTACAGTAGTATTTGGTGGTAGGTTGTAGATCTATTACTTGTCAATGGTAAGCGTTCCAATCGACATGCGCTGCCAAAGGGAACCCAGATCGGATTCCTCACCTGCTGTTTGAAACTTGGCCATGGGTTTATTGTAATCGGTGTATCCACAACGCATTTCCTTCAATCGGAGCATAGATCCAGATAATTCGGTTTTCAAGGACACTTGAGCTCCACGTCGCAACAGAGATTGGAGATGACTGAATAATTCAGGTCCCAGACCATGACTGGTGGACCATTCCACCAGCGTGCTCAACACATCAAAGGGAGGTGATTCATTCACCATAAAATCTACCAACAGAAGTACGTCTTGAGCCCGATTTTCGGGATTCGACAGCTCCGACCAATGCTGTAAAAGGGTCAACAACTCGGCAGCCACATCCACCGACTCGCGGCACGTGGCAAAGGTACTGTTGGACATTTGCTGGAAGGCTCGTACCACACGCTTGATCATATGGAACGTATCAGGGTCATCTTTGCTTTTCCATGCTCGTTCCAGACCTTGAACTCCAATCTCTCGCAAGCATTCTACCACACGTCGCAACACAACTAGTTTCGAAGCAACTCGCTTGTTCTCAATGATCTCCATGACTGCAAATACATCCAACGACTTGGGTGAGGATCCGTACGTTCCAAGAGCAAACACAGAGCACCAGTCAACTTACTGAGTTCTAGCGAGAGGTCGTAGTCGTCGATCGACATGCTCATATCCAACAAAGTTGGTAGGTCACGATGATACCCGAGGTGGGCACTGGACGCTTTAGACGCCACGCGATGGAAGTTATCCAGGTAGGAATATGTCGAAGCCCTGCCTACCGCTACCTTTTTCATGTAGAGGGAAAGGGTACACCACTCCTGCATTTGTGATTCACCCAAAAGCTTGAGTTGACCGAAAAGCCTACACAAATACAAAATCACAAATGGACATACCTTCACGAGTGCAGAGTTTTTCCTCGCATCTTCATTTCCTGTTGTCGGGTCCATCAACAATGAAAGATACGAGTAATAGAAACTCCTCAGCGAATCATCTGCAAACATGTCATCAAAGCTTCCATTCAGCGAGACCGATGAGTCGATCACACATGCTTGCTTCACCAACCATGATTGTACATCAGGGTATCCGGACACACACATATCTTTAACGACATCACGCAATCGGCTGTTCACCTGAAATCGAATGTTCCCCAACAGCTCCAAGATGGCTGATAATTTTCCCTGTGCAGAAAAAAGAAGTTGTTAGCACTAAATCGCGTCACATACGGCAACCTTTCAAGTCTTCCTGGGTCCTTACAATATCGTAGAATGGCGCCTCCTCTGCATTTCGAATCTCCTTGATTGCATCTTTATGAACAGGATCATGACGGGCAACCTTCAGCAAACTAAGTACGGCTTCACGAGCCTCCACGCTGGAAGCCACCGACAAACTGGAGTGAATTTGTAGGTAGCATCCAAACCGCTCAATAAACGTCTTCACCTCCTCATCAACGTTTGTTGTATTCGCATCACTTCGGACATTAGTGTATGGTGCAAGAAGCACTTGCGTGAAGTAATAGGTCACCAAGAAACACCTACAATCATCCACAATGTCAGGCATTGGCAAGGGAAGATCTGGGTATGGCAATACACCATGCACTTACGTTTCTGCTCGAGTTTCGCTTTCGTTCTCGTCTTCGTCTACCTGTAGACTGTCCCTCTTTTTCTTGGCGCGTGTTGATGATTTTGATCCTGTGCTCCCAACCGTGGCACTATCGTTGTCGGATACGTTGGCATTGAACGATGACAGCGATGTTCGCTGGACTCGAGGCCAAAGTATACGCCGGTTTTCTACTCCCAAAGGTCGAAATGATTGTAGCCACACTGGCAGAGCTTCGTCTAGAACGAATCGATTGGCCACCATAGTATCAGCTCGGCACTGGGATTTGGCTTTACCTTGGGTTTCGAGACTGGATTGGAAACTGGGGGTGTGACTATCGATCGTTCCTCCAAACACAGTAATTTCTTCTGGTGCTGTGGTAGCAATGTGCGTAACAAGATCAAACAAGACGGTTGTGATATCTGGTGGCGGAAGACTGTATGGATACTTTTTCTTGGCCTCCGTTTTGGCAGAATGGTCACCAAAGAGAAAAGCACCAAACGGCAAGGGTAGCAGCTTGTTACCATCTTGAGGTGAACTATCCTTCGTTTCTGTGTCTGTGTTTGTATCATTCTTCATAATTTCAATGGAATTTCGCAACGCTTCCAAAACTTGTTGTTTCCAAATGTCATCATGAGCCGCAAGACCCAGCAGAAGGGCATCACCATCAATGCTTCCAAGTGACTCTGAATTCTCCGATGCTACGCTGTTGTCATCATCGCCACTCTCGGCAGGTCGCAATGATCGAATGGATGTAGCATCCATGACTTGACGACGCCTCGCGTTGGCACCACTGCGAGTACTGAAACTAGTGGACCACGTCTTGAAGGAACGGAGATCCTTGCCCTTGTCAATGTCTTCAATGTTAAAGGTCAACTTCTTTGCCAGGTCCATGACTTTTAAACCGAGATCCACTCGTTCGGATTTGGTGAGACATACTTGTCCAACAGAAGTATCCATTTCCTCAAATCTTTGTTTCAACAAAGCTGAAAGCTCCTCCTTCCAATTGAAATATTCACTGGCAAATCTTTGCCTATCGAGCATGAATTGATTTGCCAGGATGTTGGACATTTGTTCGTCGGGACTTATGTCCACCTCGGTAGAATCATTCAATGATTCGAACACTGCATCCACACTCGGAGCAAACGTTGGCGAAACCGCACCTCCTCGGAGATTTTCCGTAGTTGTAGGCTTCTCCTTTGGCACAGGCGGCTCGAAGAGTGGAGCTCCACTCAGTTGATCTACCATTGGGAAGAAATTGAACGTATCGGGTGGCCCTTCCCCTCCTCCGGTAGGAGGGACAGGGTGTAGTTTGTGCCCGCGTTCGTGACTACTCAAGAGGCCATGTCCCGTACCAGCTTCCAACCGCACCTCTAACACCCGTTTGTAGCGCCCATCGGGGGTCTCGGGAGAACTCAACGGTTTCAAAGCATGCATCAATTGATCAATGGGTAGATTGACCAAGGATAGGTCACCCACTGCCAACAAGATATCACCTCGACGGATGGTACCAACTGCTTGTGCTGGACTCGCACGTCCATCCGAAAGCGAGTTCAACATTTGGACAATGACCCTACCTCCCACAACAATGAGCTTCATTCCCAGCGAAATATCTCCATATTCTTCTTCGTTTGTGTTCAATTCTGTTTGTGGTTTCGATGGTGAGTCTCCCGAGGGTGAAGGGAAAGGGTTAGCCAGCTCCTCCATCTTTCGGATTGCACGCCTTCGTAACGTTGCTGTATACTGACTGCCTGGC
The DNA here is from genome assembly GCA_013372465.1 of Nitzschia sp. Nitz4. Classification (NCBI taxonomy): domain Eukaryota; phylum Bacillariophyta; class Bacillariophyceae; order Bacillariales; family Bacillariaceae; genus Nitzschia; species Nitzschia sp. Nitz4. The sequence goes on along the minus strand of WXVQ01000047.1, from coordinate 83,577 downwards.
AATGGAGGGAAACCGCCCTTTGTTGCATGTCCTTTCGTTGCGGATTCTCCATCAATCTGAACAACACGAACTCGCCGACCACGCTTTCGGTGTTTGAACACGGCAAGCGGAATCGGAGATTCGCCTTGCACAGCGCTTGCCTCGCTACGCCTCGACTTCCGTCTTTTGGGTTTGGATTGGCGTGTACTCGTAGTCGAACTTTCAACAAGATTCTCCTTTCCATTTTCTTGTTGGTCGTTGTTCGTATTTGCTTCTTTTTCGTCATGAGGAAAGAGTTCCCGAGGTTCTTGCGCTTCCAATGAGTGACTCGGATGAGCTCCAGAATCGGGTTTTGTGTCTCGTTCACCTTCCAACGTCCCAGAAGCAAAAGCTACATGCATCTTGAGGTTGTCTACATCCAAAGTCCCATTGGAATTATTATCTGGTTTGGAAGGAGAAACCGTGACGGATGGAATCTCGGAATTTGCGTTTGTGTTTTGAGATTGCCAAGAAGCCAAATTACTCGTTTTCGGAGTTTCTTGACGAAGCAGAGGAGAGGATCTCTTTTCCCGAACCATGGTGAGAAATCCAGGAACCAAGCGGAGAGTTGTCCTTGGCGATTGGAAGTGTCAATCGCGCAATGAAACGGGGAGTATTACAGCTGCCTTGGCCTCAATGTTGTTGGTGTTGTTGTTGTGCTTGTTGTACTTGCAATACTCCTATCCCACAATTCCCTTGCGAAAGTCGAAGCGTGTCGGAGTGACCAACGCATGCGTATCTACACATCCAGCATTCATACCTTCCGAATCCCGTGGACGCACGTACTCGTTGATGACGAGTTTGGCATTTTGGGGTCTAGTACTCGTACTTCTCTTCTACCGGTAGCTACTACTAGTAGAAAACTACAAGAAGACATCTTGGCCCTGGATAGCGCCCCAACCGGGTGAGTTCACCCAGTTAGTATTTGTTTAGGTTTAAGACTAGCAGAACCTCGTAGTAGTAGTCGTACGTAGTAGTATCAATGTAGGCAGTTCTTGGACAGAGACGACGGTCGCTCCTCTAGCACAAATCCCACGTTGAGCACTCTCGATACAGAACGGGTCAAACCTCTAGTAGCAGTAGTAGTAGTAGCAGTAGTAACAAAACCTCTCGTTGACGCTGGCTTCTGACGGTCTGGCATGGCACTTGGAGATATCGGTAGTAGACGTAGACATATACATTCCTATGCAAAGATGATGAAAGATAGAATCAAACGTTGTGGCTCAGCTCCTATGCTCTCCTGCAGACAACGACGTCTGCAGGCATGGCACATATCCAAAAGACTTCTTGGTGCTTGAAGAAACGTAGAAACGAAAATCATCGCGATAGTTCAGAAGTACCGGACACTTGCCTCTTCCTGACGTGACGGTGGCTTTGTAGTGGTAGCAGCAGCATCAGCTTCGCTCTCCCCTTCCTCTTGATACAGAAACATGGACCCAGCAGCGCAGACCTCTTGGAACGTCCTTCGACCTCAAGTGACTGGTAGCTCTTCCCCTGAATCGTAGTACCCCACAACACGCAGTAGTATCTTCTGTCGTTTCCCTGCCTCACCATACACCCGATCAACCTTGCCCTTCACTGTAGATGTCGTCATTGCAACCCATCGTGAGAATCCTCCCCATCCGAAACGACCCACCTGTGGTAAGCCTTCACCCAAACATAACCGAAGCGTCCTCGAGAATTATGACAACAACGGAAATGTTTCTGTGGGAGGTCAGTGATCGTAGAAGTGTCAAAGCCCGAACCCCGTTCCTTGGTAGACAAGAACTCGTTGAAACGAACACAAGATGGGAAGAGAACCCAACTGCCCCAATCTTGAAGTTGTCACGTTCCGGTCACAGCACGGACGGTTGTCGTACAGACGTGACTACCCCCTTCGCACGCGAATATCTTGGAATGAACTAGCCAGTTTCTAGCTAGCTACCCACCAATATACTCTAGAGTGGTAGCTGCAGTTATTAGAGTCCTGACCCTCCTTGCTTGTTCATGTGTTCGTAAAATGCAGCGTCTTCTTCGGCTGTCTTTCGCTTCTTGATAATATTCTCTTCAAATTTTTGGCGTCGTTTGTCAGATTTTTTCAAGGCCTCGACCTTTTCTTCGTAGGTTGTTCCCATGCTTCGTTCCAATAGCGGAACATGAACGGTAGTTGACAAGCCATTCGAGTCTGGAATCAGCGTGTTTTGAGCTAGCCACTCAAGTGCATCCTTCCAAAGAATCATAGGATTGTCTCCTGGTGGGAGTGGAGTACGAATTTGACCATCGTCCACGCTGCCTCCATACTTTTGGAGCTTCTTGGCGCGATCGGCCAACTTGCTCGTCGCAAACTGCACCAGCTCATCCCGACGGACCTGGACGTTGTCAAAGGCATCAATTCCATTTCGAAGTCGGGCGGCAGCCAGAGTCAATTCTTCCCATTCTTGTTCCATCTGACATGTGACAGTCCATACATTCTGCACCGAATATCCGACCTGTAGGTTGGGGTAACCACAGTCATGGAGTACAAGTGGACGTTCGGGAGCCAAAGTGTAGGATGGTTTGCCGGGATACTTCTCGACATCCAACAAGGAAGTGATAATCGATGTTTCTTCGGAACCCCTGCCAATCATGAATAAGATTTCCATAATACAACGAATTTGATGCCACAAGAATGCCTGTCCATCAATTTGCACATAGCATGTTTGGAATCGATCACTCTTGCCCGTTTCGATCAATTGGGCTCGATGAATGACACGCTCAAAGTTGTAGACTTTTTCCACATCCATCTTGCAAAAATTTCGAAAATCATGTTTTCCGACCAACAACTCCAACCCAGCGCGCATCCGATCCAAATCCATTTGCTGTTGCAAAAAGAAATATCGGTAGGTCCGACGATTGGCCGAAAAACGAGCCGAAAATTCGGTCGAGACGGGTGCCCAACCCAAAATCCGAATATCCTTGGGTAGCATGTTGTTGAGCATTTTGGCATAGGGATATTCGGATACGCTGCGTTGGACACGTTGAACTTGTTTGCCTTTTTTATTTCGCGGTGTCACCCAAAGAGATAGTTTATCAAAATCATTGTTGGGCAATTCCTCGTCCGTCGCCAATTGCTGTCCTTGTTCATCCCAGCTGGCATCGGGTGGAATGGCACTCTTAAGGTTCAGTGCAATCACTTGTCCTGCTGCACTCACACCTTTGTCGGTTCGACCACAGCGCGAATATCCACTGGTCTCTCGACTTTCAATCAACCTGGCCTTGAGAAGCGCTTGAAAGAGTGCCTTTTCGACCGACTGGTCTGTTTCCATTCCCAAATTTTGTGCCAAACCCGTATAGTCGGCTCCATCGTAGAAAAAGCGTAGAGCAATATGACGTGTGCGCGGGGTAGCTGCTGGAGGTTGCGGTGCAGCCGGTTTGGATTGTTTCTTCTTCTTGCTGTTACTAGAGGACGAAGCACTGTCGTGAATGGTTTGGGCGGCTGTCTGGACTTGTTCCTGGTTCAACACGTTGGTTTGCAACAAATGATTCAAGACACTCAATGCAGAAGCTTCGCCACTAGCCTTGTCTGATAAACCAAGGTCCTTGAGGACCGGATGGATAGAGTCTGCCGCCATGGAAGAAATACGAGTTGGAGGAGTAGTAGTGTTGGTGGAAAGAAATGCGGGTCTGCCATGGAGGGGTTTGGGTGGTTGTCGTCGAATGGATGAGGCGACTAATCCGACTTGTCGTTGGGGAACACGAGCCAGTCGTTGGCTTGGTGATGCAACAACAATGGATGACAAAATCGAGGAGGCTGATCGACGCGAAGCTTTACAGAAAATAGAGGGTTGCAATATCATGCTGGTGTTGGCATGTATGGAGTTGGTGATTGAAAATTTGCTTTGTTGTGGAGGAGGTTTCCCAGAATTTGGTCTGTTGTTGTCACAAGCGACATGGTGGGACGACTAGCCCGATCCCGAGGAAATCGACTCACCGGAATACGAATCTCGCAATGACCAAGACTTACACTGCTGCCGTTGGCGTTGAGAGGTGCACAGTAGTAGCCATTGCGCTTTCTAGTATTTAGCTTGTGTGATCCACCTGTCCATCCATTCGTCCATCCATCCACCGAAACTATGATGAAAGGAGACGACAATGCAGATTCCAGCACAGATGTTCTCCTCCCCGACAACACGGCAGCCACAGGAGAAGCCAAGAAGCGTGCTACTGCCAGAAAGACTAGAACGTCCAAAAATGCACCTAGTCGATCATCCAGTTCCAAGCGTGACGAAAATGCCGTCGCTGTAGCCATCAAGTATGCTGCCCTCTTTTTGCTCGTCGCACAAATGGTGGGCCTCGTTTTGCTCATGAGCTACACACGAAGACAGCGGGATCCCGGCCAGCCTCTGTATTTGGCTTCTACGGCTGTCTTTGTGATGGAAGTCATGAAGCTAATCATTTGTTGTGGCGTGATTGCCTACCAAAGTGGGGGAAATTTGTTGGGAGAGCTCAACAAGCATGTGGCACAGGCGCCGGTCGAAATGCTGAAGCTTAGTGTCCCATCCTTTCTATACACGGTGCAGAATAACCTACTCTACTTTGCCTTGACCAATTTGGATGCCGCCACCTATCAAGTGTGCTATCAGCTCAAGATTTTGACGACGGCTGTGTTTAGTATGGTCTTGTTGCAGGTGCGTCTCTTGGATATTCTGTTTGTGAGATATTGAGGTTGCGTTGTAGCTGAATGACTCACCCCCTTTTTCCATCATCACTATGTTGTGTTCTACTACTACTTCCACTGCAGCGCCAATTCTCTTTGAAAAAGTGGACCGCATTGATCCTCCTCACCATTGGAGTTTCTATTGTCCAAGTGTCGGGAAGTCGAGATTCCTCCGCCTCGGAAGCTGAGAAGCATCATCGCTTTGTGGGTCTCATTGCTGTCTTGTGTGCCGCCTGTACATCGGGGTTCTCGGGGGTCTACTTTGAGAAGATTCTCAAGGGAAGCAAGACCTCCTTGTGGGTGCGCAACGTGCAAATGGGACTGCCTTCCATTGCGATTGCCTTGATCACTGTGTTTGCCAAAGATTCGGTTGATGTTGCCAAGCAAGGCTTCTTGGGTGGTTATACTCCCCTCGTTTGGGTAGTTGTTACAGTGCAGGCCGTGGGAGGTCTCATTGTTGCCGTCGTTGTCAAGTATGCCGACAATGTTCTCAAGGTCTTTGCTACCTCCTTCAGTATTGTCATTTCTTGCATCCTTTCGGCTATCTTCCTCGACTTCCATGCCACCTATTCCTTCATTGTTGGAGCATCCTTTGTCGTCATTGCCACTGGTCTCTATTCGCAACCGGAACCCAAGAAGCGAAGAAAACCCGTCCTTCCTACAACCGCCAAGTAATGAAACGTATCATACTCGAATTTACTAGTTTTACTTACTTCTACTTGAAATCGTAGTTCACATCATGCATGTACGACGACGACGACGACGGTACTTGAAGTGTACCGTTTACGAACCCTCAAACATGCTCTTTCGTTGGGTGTAACGTTGCAACAACTCCAAGATTCGTTGGTTTTGTACACGGGTCGAATCCAATTTGGTATCGTAGGCACCTTCGGTGTTGATTGGATCCAAAATCACGTCTCCCAACAATTCGGGTACATGGAGTTTACCTTCACCAATTTCTTTGCAGGTCATGAGCAAATCGTGTCTGTAATGAAGGAAAGGGCGAGGTTAGATGCAAACAGTTCACAAGCTGCTTCATAGAATGATTCCAACTGAATCCAACTTACGCAATCTTTTCCGAAACAACCGAATCGTGCTTGTAGTCTTCATGATTTCGCACAAAGTCACGAATCCAAGTGGCAGGTGTCACCAACTCTCCCCGGGCACGTTTCTCAATAAAGTCCAAGTAGAGATTCAATCGTTTCAGCGTCAGCGACCCCGCGCTAATGTGGTCCAAGTAGGCTCTGACCAAAGGAATGAGTCCAGGGAAGTACTCGCCCTTTCCACACATGATCTCGCTCATGGTCATTTCCTCGTATGCATTCTCTTCCTCACTGCCATTGGCACAGGGGGCCTTGAGACGTTGTTGACTGACTCCATTCTCATCTAGGTAGACTTCCTTTTGACCATTCTCCGCAACGGTTCCGTTTACAGCCTTGGAAAACATGGAAACATATCGAACCCCAAATCCATCATCACCCTCTTCCAATGGAGCAAGATGACGGCGGAAGTAAAACTTGCCCCTGGCCGATGCGTTTCTGCTGTGTGCTCGTTGCATGTTTGCATCCACCTTACTGAGAGGGATGTACAAGTTCAAGTCAAACGTTAGGATGACTCGTTGCAACAATACTGTGAACACGGCAAAAGCGGCGTTTTCGAAATCAGTCAGTTGCATTTCCATACTACGGAACTCAGTTCGCCATCCGATGTGAGGAGAGTTGGTGTTGTTTCGTGGAGGAGGAGGCTTCCAGCGGACAGTTTGCCTAGATTGAAAAAGTAAGAAATGAGTGAGAATTGAGCATTTTGCAAACAATGGAAGCTTCATTCCAAATCGTACCAGTTTGTACTTTGAATAGACTCAAAGTGTTCAGTTTGGGTTTCATCGTCAACCTCTTCGACGGCACCGTTGAAGATAACAAGAGGATCACGGACGAAAAGATGAGCAATGTGCTGGGCAAGGGCAGGGTCAATTCCTTCTTCTCTCAACAGCTGATATTTCTCCTCATCAATTTCGAGAGGCACGTCATTGTACGTATTCAAAATACGATTCTCAAGTCCTGCCGATTCACCCATGAAACGTTCTTTTGGCATGGGAGCTTGGTAGATGTAGGAACTGATCGAGTCGTATCGACTCTTGTAGAGACGACGGCGTCCTTCCGCAACATAGTGTTCGTAGGGAGCTTTGGGGTCATTGCATCCACGTTCTGCAGGAGTGCGACAGTCTACACTCTCACTAATGATCCCCCAACGTGCGTCAGTGTCGAGCAAACGACCCTTCAAGATAGGAGTAGAAGCAGTCAATGCCATCATACTACAACAAAGATCATAGTGAGTCCCAGCTCACTCGTGATGCCTTGACAACAATCGAGAAGAAAACTTACATTGGGGCCATGACAGCAAGTTGATCATAGATGAAACGACTCTCGTCAATGTCCTTGGCTTGGAAAGTAATCTGAAGGCAGCAGCAACCCATTCCGAACGCCATGGCATCCATGTGAACAGCAGCCCTCAATCTCTCACCGTTGCCAAGGTCACTCTTGACAGATCCAACGGAATCAGTAGCATCATTGTCAGCGAAGAAATTTTGAGGTGGATCATTGGAATTGGCCCGATAAAGCGGAGTACTGGAGCCAATTCGCTTCATCTCGGAATTGTATGGATGGGTTTCGGTAGAAGCCTTTCGAAGGAACCCAATTTCTCCGTCATCACTATGCATGGGCAAGTAATACCCGTTTTGGAGCCGAATCCATCCTGCAATATTGATTTATTAGTCATGTTGCATGGACAATCGCATATGCCAGCCAACAAAAAGCAATTGTCACGACGTACCTGGAACATTGGGAATTTCATATCCAACGACAACTTCACCATTTCGAGGCCAATCAGCATCAAGAACAATCTTGCCAGGAGCACTACGGTAAAAAAGTCCTTTGCAACCCTCACATTGGACATCGACGATCCATTTCTGCATCATTGCCACTTCAGCACTGTCATCTGCTACAACATCCTTAGATGTGCAGGAACATCCAACAGCCACAAAGTCCCTTCCAAATTCCTCAAAGGATGCATCTCCCTTGCCATACCTCCACAACTAGAAAGAGATGCGAAACATTGAGAAAGGGCCCATACAAAATGAACGGCAGCACAATGAACAAAAACAACCTACCTGCTGAGCGTTGTTGCGACAAGATCCATCCACATCGGCACTGGTGATAGGAGAAAATTCCTTGAACTCGGGGGTATTAACGTCGCGGAACAATGGAACTCGGATATTCACCTTGTCCCCACGTCGTTCTCGGATGTTGGCACTCAATGTTCCAAAGCGAGGGTGAGGGTTGATAATACCATCACCAATGTAATCACTGAGCGTGCATGGTCCACCAACAGGAACCGGGGGAACTGAACCGTCACCGCCCTGAGCTCCCAAGAGAGGAAATGCCGACATGGTCGGAGCAATTTCGTTTTCGCCCAAAACAGTCAAGATTCGCTTCCTTCGGAGTCTCATGTTTCGTTCCACTCGAAGCAAGTCGTTGGTGAATCCAGTGTATGGGCGGTCAGGAGTGGCTTCGACCATCCAAGCTCCATACTCTGGAACCCAATTGCAGCCTTCAGAAAGTTGAGGGTTTTCAGCCTCTTTGCGGTTCAATTCATCCATGATCTGCACACGCCAACACATAGGCAGCATTAGATACCACAGCACATACAGAGTCAACTTCGACATAGTTTTCTTCGGAACCTACCTCCTTGGCACGAAGCGAGAGTCGAACTTTTTGGGTGTCAGGGTCGACATGGAAAACTCCATATTCAATCTCGTCACCCCACAAGAGTTCATCTCCACGGAGATCTTTAACTCTGTTATAAGTCGAAAGAAATTGTTTTACACCAGCATTGCGAATGTATTCGAGATCCGGCTTGGACTCGTCCCAAGTTTTTGGAACTCCGACCTTGAGGAGACCTGCGAATCAGAAAAAGGCCTCCTCGTGAGAAATTGCGTTCTAAATGGATTTGGTAACAAACTTGTCATCTCCTTCCCAACAAGGATGACTTACCCATGCTTAGAGTGTAAGCAGAAGTGGTGTTGAGCAGCAAGCAAAAACAGGTTCCGACTACGAACTCAACCGTCCACTTTTTGAGCATGCCCGTTTGGCTTATGGGAACAGGGTGGAGGATCCTGTGGGTGGTTCACCGTCGACACGGCTCGTGCGAGGACACTGCCTGGCCAGGAACGGCCTGGGCCACATTCGCACCACCGACCCACCACCACCAAGGTGTGGGCGTACGTAGATTGACTACTAGGAATAGAGACGAACCATGAATCTTCCTCACGGGGAATTCCATCGAATCGAAAATGCAACTTCCAACCACATCAGAACGCATCACAACCCGGCGGTACAACATTCTTCTTTGGTTTGAAAAGGGACGACAATCAAGGGGTTTTGTGTTGTGGATACCGGATGCAGGAACAAATCGGGATGAGATCGCATTCTAGTTCTTGTACTAGCTTGTACCAGTTCATCGTAGTAGTAGGGTCGAATAGAAATAATGTTTAGAAGAGTGCTCGTGCAGGAGATAGCTTGTTGCCCTACTATTTTTGTGGACCTTCTTCCTCTTGGAAACACCTGTCTACCTTGTACTAGCAATGGTCAAACCCAATCCTAGTAGAGTTCATCAAAGACGAAGTACCGCCAAACTTTCTTATTCATTGAATTCTTCATATCCATGGCCGGAAGTCTTAGCTTTGGAAGGGACTAGCTCCCAGTTTGTTCTACAATTGTTGCCGCCTTGCCGCCGTCGGATGGACTGATTCATTCACGAGATCATTCCCCCTGCATAATTTGGATTTGGGAACTGGGAATCTCTCAATCACAACAACATTTTTCTGGTTTTTTGTATTCCTCCCAAACCATACCCGCCAATCGTATTTCTCTAAGTGCGACGTGAACTATAGAAAAGCTCCTCATCGCCACTCTTATTCCCCTTCAAGTGCAAAATACTCCGATTGCGACCATGAGTGCCGGTACGACCAATGCGAAATCCCGGTTTTCTATAAACAGTAGTAGTTAAGTGGTACTCGGAGGTCGGCCTACCACCACGTAGCGCTTCAGTAGGATTCGTTTTGGGTTGAGTGGCTATCCCTTCTTGGATGCGCAACGTTCCGGGGAACAAGGCCAGGCACCATGGCGACGCACACACGAACGTTGCGTTGGGGAGAAATAGGACGCAGGGAAGAAGATAGAGGGAACTGACGAACAATGATGTTTCTTCGGATAGAATAAATTGTCGGCTGCTGTTGCAGAACAGCATCACAACATAAACTAGGTAGTAGGAACAAGAGAAAGCAAACCTATGGAAACAACGTTTGTTTCTTTGACATCTAAATTAACTCTTTAATGAGATTGGCAGAAAACTAGTTACAAACCCCTTGACTCGCTTTTGACTCGCTTGTACCCAATCTATGAACAGTTGTATGACCCAGCCTTGGAAGTTACCCCCCAAAGGCTACGACGATGAATGTTGGTTCAGTCGGTTAGCCAGATCTTGATTTTGTTGTTGCTGTTGCTGCAGTGCGGCAAGCTGTGCCTGGTTGGGCATGAGGGCAGCGAGATCGGCTAGCGAAGGCTCTCTGGAAAAGTAGCTGTTGAGACTGAGTAGCGAATTCAAACGGTTGGAACTAGCAAGCAAATTTCCCAGCGAAGCATTGCTGGTAAGTCCACCAAACATTCCGTTGGACGAAGGAAAGCGGTTGAGCAAACTGCCACTTCCTAGGCCACCAACTCCACTAGGACCGGATTTGGCTTGCAAAGCATCGGCGGCGGCACTTTCGTTTCCTAGCAACGCCTTGAGGTTGGCGGCGGACTCGAACATATTGTTCGACTGGCTGGCAACGGCATTGGCTGCCTGACTAGCAGAAGTGGCGGGCATGGAACTTAGTCCACTGGCATTGAGAGCCGCTGTAGCAGGGTTTTCCATTTGAGACAATTGTCCCATGCCACCCCCACCAGAACCCCCAAACATACCGGCAGCATTCAAGGCTGCAGTAGCGGAAGGAGCCGGGCCTTGATTTTGCTGCTTTGTAAGTGTAGCCAATTGAGCTTGAAGCTGCTCAATAGAAGGCATGGACGACATGGATGACTTGAGGTTTCCTAGGTTTCCAAGATTTCCCAATTGCTGCAAATCTGCCCACGATTGCTGTTGCTGGTTCTGTGCGAGGAATTGCGATAGGGGAATATCACTTGGTGCCCCCAACAAGCCTGCACCCAATTGCTTCTGCATCTGAAGCTGATTGAGAGCTCCCAAGCCTCCCAGACCTCCAAGTCCCCCAGGAGCTCCCGACAAACCCGGAAGTCCTGACCCAAGGGCAGGGTTGAGACCTCCCTGCAAGGAGAAAGCAGCTTGCTGGGCCATGGCTTTCCGAGCAGCGGAACCGTTGGTCTTGCGCTTGATCAAAAGCAAACTTCGAATATCCGATGTGGCCGACTCGTTGACATAGGAGCAGGGCGACATTTTTCCCTTTCCAGCAATCTTCCTAAAGCCAAAGTAGTTGAGCTGCCTTTGAAACGAAGCGAACTTGGAGTGTCTGAAGTACTTGTGAAGTACCTCGCCTTCTAATCGCTCTGGGTGGTGCACCTTGATGCGTCCATCGACCCACTCGATAATTTCGTCGTTGTTGTCCGTCAACATCTTGGTCAATTGGTACAGGAATTCGGCTACGGGGTGGTGCTGACTCGTGCCATCTCCAGGCTGTTCACCCCGGGAAAGCATTGCTTCTAGAGAGTCCATGCCCCCTCCCGATGCAGCCCCAGCATTCCCCATCTGCGACGGCTCATTCCGGGACAAGACTGATTGCGGTTGGGACGTCGGAGCTTGTGCACTAGGAGGAACGATGTTGCCATTGGTACTCGCACCATTGGTGGAGCTGCCGCCCTGCTGGGCCATCATGTTCGACAGAGCTGCTTGCAGTTTCAGTTGATCCATGCTGCTAGGAAGTTGCAGTTCTACTGATCGATCGATCGTCTTTCAGGTTGTGGGTAGTATTATTTGTGTTCTGCTGTGTGACCTACGATATGTCCGGAGAAGAAGGAAATGCTCCCTACTGGTACAAGTGGAAGCGCACTCGGCCGTTCTTACGGTGCTTGTAGCGTTGGATGAGGCTCCAAGCCAGGCGAATGAAAGACTACGTGGACTCTACTGAGACTGTACTGCTGGATGCCAGTCCACCAGCACGCAGCATAGCAGCAGGCGAAGTTTTGGATCCCGACTCTCCGTCGCAACCTCAACAATGACTCCGTACCCTTATCCGCAATTCCGGGATATTAAACGGTATGATGGCCTTCCGAACTATACGACCTTAGGTTAAGTATACACTTCCGTTTCATTTATGAGTTCACGACCTGACACTGCACGAATTCTCTAGAATGTGTGAAGCACTACCCCGCGCTGTTTTCCTATACCTTACTAGAAACCCTCCGAACCGAAACAGTCCTTCTATTCTTCAAGTGAACCCGACCAATTTGTCGTGGCTGTAGTGTAGAAAATCTTTTCTTAGCGTTTTACTTGAAGAAAAGGTCCGACCCATACGGTTGCGTCACTCTGAAAAACAAAAAATCAATTGGTACAATGGCCTCAACACGGGTCGGCAGAATTTGAATGGGCTCCCCAGCGATCAAAGGCCACGTGATCGCTTGTGAATGGAGCCTATGCGCCGCATGCAGCCTTGGTTCTCCCAGAATAAAACTGGAAAGTTCAACAATTATTCCCGGAAGGCCTACAAAACTTAAAGACTGAATTCGGAGTAACTCTTTTTGATTATTGATGAAGGTTGGATGACTGTAGACAACAAATTTGTGAGGATTTCCATTGTATCCCGTATCAACAACATATCATCTTCTCCAATACCAGGTACCGTCGTGGTCGTCGTCACGCCGTCACTACGGTAGTGGTCAACAAACAATGTCTGATGGTTGATGGATCTACTACTCGTACAACATGTTGCGTGGTTTACTCTCTTGTACTCCGTTCAACAGGAGAAAAATAGCGTTCCTACTTCCCATTGAAATTGTGATGATCATCAATCAGCTGGGCTTTGCCTGTATGCTGTTAGCGCCGCATGCATGATTCTACTACCGGTACCTAGGTAGAACACTCGTCTCCTCCTACTGCGACTCGAAGTCGAACTCGTTGACAAATGTTCAATGATTGCTGTTCAACAACAACAACAACTTGCTAACACTATGTAACCCTCGTCTGCTACGAACCTAGGTATGATGGATCGAGAATTCTGATTCGAACACAATTGGCCTCGTCGTCGTCGTCGACAACAGCTACGACGACGTTGCCTACTTTCCCTTTTTCTGCCTTGGAACCCTTTTCGGTTCATCTCGATGTCGCAATCTCAGAAGACAACTGGTGGTTCAAGAAGTGGTTGATGTGGTGACTCCTCACTAGAGCACTTCAGTAGTAGGAACACCTTGAACTAGATGAATGCCTATTAGATTCCCAAGACTACTCCAGTCGGTGGGCTTCTACTTCTACTACGGAGTGCAGCTCATTGTCAACGTTCCAGAAGAGATGGGATTAGGATTGAGTGACTCTTCACAAGCTTTTCTTTAGGATTAAGGGGGACGTTTCCAACGTATCCATCAACCACAGCAACCCATCTGCTCAGCTCACTTCATCACCTCCTCTTCGTTGTATTGTTCATTGTGACATCGCCTGTCCGTCGGTACTGCGAATACGAGTTCCCCAGACGTGCAGGTGATTGTTGATTTTGATTGGTTACTACGAGTAGCGTGATGGATTTCTTGACAGAACACCCCAGGTTTGCGTCCAACAACATGTAGGCAGGGCTCCATTTATCTATCTTCAAAGGACTTGCTTGTTCCACAACAGCATTTGCAATCACGTCAAGAGTACTAGGTTGGAAGAAGAAGCTGCTTATTGTGATCAGTCTACTACTTCTACCCAGTCACCGTTGCAACGGGTTTGTATTGTTGCCACGGAATCTCATTGCTGGTGGTTTCACGGAGTTTGGATTCCGAGAACTCCAAGACTCCATCCCGACTTTCATTCTAACTTGCTGTAGGCCAAACTCATTCTACGGGATGCGAGCCCTTCGAAGCCGAAACGCACCTACCACTCCTGCGATGACGAGGACTGAAGTAGCAAAAGAAAGCAGTGGTACCACCACAAAGACCAACACGAAGAAGCGATATACCCCTCCCAGAAACTCTTCCAAGGATACTGCCGCACCCACCAAAAAGGCTAAGAGAGGCAACGGTCCTCATTTGACCAAGTTGCTTCAAGTTTACAAAGGCCTCGATGATTGGATGTTGCCAATTTTTCGGAGTGTTCAAGCCAACTTTCAACCCATTCTAGTCTTTTATCCTGGTAGCAGTCGACACGCCACCGCCTCCATTGTCTTTCCCAATGTCATTTACTTGGACAATGACAAAAAAGTGGCCGAGTTCTTTCTGGATGATCGAGTCAAAGAATGGGTTGAAGCCCACAAGGAGTACAAGGATCCAATCGTTGGTTTCAAGTGTTTGCACAAGAGTTTTTCATCCAAGAACGAACGACGCGGCACCCCTTTGATTCCCTTGAAGTCTGCGGATTTGTTGATATCGGCAAGTGCTGGGATTGTATCGGATTCGTGTGCAAAATACTTGAAACCAGGAGGTCATTTTCTAGTTTCTGATGCACATTTTGACGCTCGTCACGTATTTGTGAATAAGAAAGATGAATTTGATCTTGTAGCCGTTATGCACAACGATGGAAGCATGGGAACGAACCAGGAAGAGTTAGAGGGACATTTTCAGACGACCAAAGATGGTACATACTTGACTCCCGAGCAAGTGAACGAGAGTCAAACCAAAGCCAAAGCTCGTCGGTCCTTTCGGTTGCAAAAGGAAGGCATGTTCTATCTCTTTAAGAAAAAGTAGAAAGCACCATGTGCATACTATTTAATTATCAATTTCCCACTTTGCCTACTTTGACCTCGCAATATAATAGTAAGGTATCCCTTTCTCCACCGTGCCTTGATGCGACAGACCATCATCAAAATCCTCTTTGTGTCGAAAGCTCAGGCCAATACACTAGAAGCTAAGGCTCTTCCTTGAAGCAGTTTTCATCGTATCATCAGCCATTAGATTCATTTCTCAGCTTGTGCGATCTGTAGGGGATAGGTACAATCAAAGTCAATGGTTTGTTCTTACGTAGTATATTATGTATGTACTGATATACTGATATACTGATATACTGATATACTGATACCTGTGACACAACATTTCAATTTTTTGCCACAACAAGAATGTCTGTTTTTGTGCCGGGATGATGTGTCCCTCCAATAAATTTAGCAGCTTTTGTTCCATTGAGGGGCAACCAAAATGGTAGTGCCAAAAATCCAATCCAATGGTACAAGAAGAACAATAAAGGCAGCTGGTGCCATCCTTCCAAGAAGAGGTATCATATGGTTTATTGTTCTGTTGGTTGCATTCTCACTGGGACACCAGGAATGGAGCAAGAAATATCTTCTGTTGAATTCTTCATCGACAGCATGCCGGAAGGGATGTGTTTCTTCTACTGGAACTAGTTTGGGCGCTGCTCAAAGTTTCGGTTTCTTTAATGACATTTCGAACGACCAATGGAGGGTTGCTCAAGCCATCCATGCGAAGTCATTTCCCAACTACTTCCGATTGAGTTCCAGTGTGGCCAACCTATGGTATAACAGCAACTTCCACCCAGAGTTCACTTGCCCCATGATGCAACGAGTTCCAATAGAACAAAAATATGATGGTGCCAAGTGGGTATGTGATCCCCTTCGTCTCAGCAACAAAACCGACTGTTTGGTCTATTCGGTGGGGAGCAACGGGGATCCTTCGTTTGAAGAGGGAGTTCGCAAGCAAATTGGAACTCACTGTGAAATTCATACGTTCGACATTAATTCCAAAAATAGTAGAAAAGGAGACTTTGCCAAAATTCTGAATGGCATATCAACGTTTCATCCGTGGGGGCTGGAAGGTTTTCAGAACGCGAGGAGACATCCAGAACGGTTCATGACACTGGATCAGACTATCAAAGAGTTGGGACATGAAGGCCGAACAATCGACATACTCAAGATTGACTGCGAAGGGTGTGAATGGCGCACATACAAAGATTGGTTGAAACACGATATACGGCAAATTCTTGTGGAAACTCACGGTTTGGCAGGGGGAGGAAGAAGAGCTGCAAACCTGTTCTTAGACCTTCACGATGCTGGATATCTCATTTTCAGTAAAGAGCCAAATCTTGTTACGTCTGGAAGATGTGTTGAATTCTCCTTTGTAAAACTTTCTGTGGACTTTCTGAATGGACACTTGTACCGTACCCATGCATTTCCTGACGACGAGTCCGAAGAAGAGGATGATGATGAAGCGTCCGACGATGAGGAGTCTGATGACGAAGAATCAGACGATGAAGAAGGTGACGATGACGAAGAGTCAGAAGACGAGGAGTCTGACGACGAAGAAGGTGACGATGACGAAGAGTCTGACGATGAAGAAGAATCGGAAGATGAAACCGACGACGAAGCTGGTAGTACCGATGAAGGATAGTTGGTAGGATAGTTGCACTAGTAGTTATTTTTGTTAAGAAGAATTATTGCATGTAGCTTGTACTTCTAGTATCAAACGACTCAGCCTTATGGTCGTCTAGAACCCCATTTCGACTAACACGATCAGACATTGGCGGACCTCGGAGTCGCGCCATATCCTCGGATCTGGAGGGAACTCTCCGTTGATCGATCTGCTTTACCATTCTTTTGTGCACACCATGTCCGACAAGATCGCAGTGTCCCAACTACTTTCCAAGGCCCCAAAGGAAATTTCCGAGGCCTTGGCTGGAATCTACGAGCACTCTCCATGGGTTTCGGAAACACTCATTGCCAAGGGAGTAGAATCCTTGCAATCCATTTCTACGGTTTCGGCCCTTGCGGCTGCCATGAAATCCGTTGTCGACGACGCTGATACGGACAAGAAAAAAGTCCTTTTGTGTGCCCATCCTGACTTGTGTGAAAAGGTTGCTGCTCTCAAGAACCTAACCAAGGAGAGTCAAGAAGAGCAATCCAAGGCTGGGTTGCAGACAATGGAAGGGGCCGAACTTGAGAAATTCACCATATTGAATCAAACCTACCGAGAAAAGTTTGGCTTTCCATTCATTCTTGCTGTCCGCAATGCAACAAAATACACCGTCTTAAGTGCTTTGGAAGGAAGAGTCTCTAATCCTATCGAGACGGAATTTTCGACTGCTTTGCAACAAGTGCACAAAATTGCTTGGATGCGGTTGTTGTCCAAATACTATTCTGCCGAATACCCAGGCTTTTTGACTTGCCACGTCCTTGATACCGCCAATGGATGCCCAGGTAAGCTGCATAAACGACTACCGTTTCCTTAGGAAATGTGACAAATATCATCTCACGAATCTGCCAATTGCCAGCTGCCAATATGCGCATCGAGTTGACTCGACTCTCGCCTCCAGAATCGGCTGGAAAAGTGGGAGATTTTGTAACCAATGAAGATGGACGACTCACTGGTGGACCAGCTTTGAAAGGAGAAGATTTCATGGTTGGTACCTATGAATGGACTTTTTATGCTGGCGACTATTTTGCGTCCCAGGGAACTTTTACATCTGGGCAACCATTCTTGGATGTGATCCCCTTGCGATTTGGGATTGACAACCCCGACGATCATTACCATGTCCCTTTGCTTGTGAGCCCTTGGAGCTTTTCGACCTACCGAGGAAGCTAGATTCTCACTCCGTGACATCTACCTTACAATTTCACTGAAAGCAGAAGATGTGCATTGCCGTGTCATGTCGTCCTTTCAAACTCACAACCCATGAGTAGATCAGAACGTAAATAGGCATTTCACTTCTAGTTGGCCGCTTCAACCTCAGCAACTGCACTTCGTAGCATGGTCACAATTTCAAATACTGAAGGCCTGTCCTCCGGCTCGAATGCAAAACACTTTTCAATAACTTCCACAAGCCGCTTTTCCTCGATACCCTCCTCCTTCCATCGAGGGTCTATGAATGCTGTTTCTTTCTTGATGACTCTCGCTTTGATATCCTCTTCCTCCTTGGAGTCATAGAATGGTTCCAAGCCTGTCAATATCGAGTAAAAGTTATTTCCCAAAGCAAAAACATCCACCTTTTCATCCAATGCCCAATCGTGATACTCCTCCGGTGATCGCCACTGTCGGGCAAGAATATAAGAATGATATAGATATGTAGGCAACAACCAGCACGAAAAGCGCATCCATCCACGTACCGATCCGTTTCCAGGCCCTTCGTAGTACTTGCAATAACGGTTGTGCCGCTCATCGAATAGCATAAACTCGGCCCGATTAAAGTCATTCAACTTGACAACCGTCAAGTCCTCATTCCAAAGATATTGGGCAAGTTGAATGTCTTGGTGTGTAATCACGCCATCAGGATCGCCATGAAGATCGGCAAGGGCTTCCGCCATTTGAAGGGAAATGTTAAGCTTCTCCTTGGAAGTGAACTTGTTTCGAGATCGAAGAGGGTAGTCCGGAGTTGTCTCTTCCGTGTCTTTTGAGTCAGGAAGAGCAAGTACCTCCATATCACCATGAGGAAAGAACTCTGAAATGATGGACTGGCCGCAAAATCCAAAGATATCATAGATACGAGGACTGGATGACAAACGCTCTGCCACCATGGCATCCATCCGTACAAACTCAAAGTTATCAAGTTTGACCTCCAAGCTGCATCAACCGTCAAGTCAGTGAGAACACATCCACTCACAATTTGAATAATATGACTCTAAAACTGCATGTTGACTTACCCATAGCGAAGAGCTTTCAGGATGACACGCTCATTTTCTTCCCCACGTTGGTGAAGGATACCAAACACGTCGCGATAGGCTCCGTGACTAGTATAGAAACAAAGGATCAACAACATAAGTATCACATAATTTCTCACAGTTCTCCAATGGTGTAGAAGCTGCATGCAGAAACGTACCCGATCGAACGCGCACCGGAATCAATCAAAGGAGACTCATGAAACAAGTTGCAGGTTTGATAGTTCGCTTGATGTTTGGGAGTTCTGCGGCAAGTCACTTTCGACTTTTTGTACTCGGGATTTGACCATTTGGTATTCTCACTCTTCACATAGTCATCATCATAGGAGAGGTAACTATCATGCATCATATCGAGGAAGTCAACATCCATGAGCAACACAAAGTTCATATCGGAACACAAAGAATTGGCAAACAGAATACGTACAGGTCAAAATCATCGTCTCTCTCTTTATCAGGGTCTCGGAAATCAGATTCATCTTCTTGGAGATTACGCAATATTCTCCGAGAGCTGAAATCTTCAAAGAATTGTAGATCCAAATCCCCAAAATCATATTCCATCATCTCTTCCTCCGCTTCATGAGTCAGCATTGGCGGTTGCATCATTGGAACATGAGCACCACTAGAAGAAGAAGTATGAATCAAAAGAGGAATCGGAATGTATGCCGGCTGAAACCACGTCTTTCGTAGAGGAAATCGAGCCACCTTGCCTTGGATATAGGGTGTGAGGCCATGAAGCAAGGGGACATGCAATGTAGTATTCGAGGATGTAGGCCAAAGGAGATGGAAAACTAGAACCAATATTATCAGGAGAAAGATGATCGCAATTTGGTTTGTTGCATATTTTTGGAAACAAGAGACAGGATTCTGGAGTCTTCGGTTGAACAAGGATCCCTTGACTCGCTTCTTCCTGGACGGTCGCTGTGGGCTTGTACTGGCTTTGGTTGGAATACCTTGTTCTGGATCATCTTGTGATAGATTGTTTGCTCGCTTCGACACAGTGGATCGTCGAGTAAGGGACTTGTACATGATGTAGTCGTTGTTGTTGCCTTAGAGGTTTTGTAATTGACGGTCCAACTGCTTTCTGGATGGCAATATGGCACAAACAACAACACGTGCAGAATCTATCGACCGTTGGCAACTTCCGGGAGTCAAAGAAGTCGCATTCCAGTACAGTAGTATGTACTGTCTAAACATATGGAGGTGCGCCTCCAAGGTGACCGAATCACCAAAATTTCTGCTCTCTTTGTTACATCCGTTTTCTGGGTGTGGCAATCACACCCTTGTACACGTCGGCACACCCCTCACTGTGATGCTACGGACACCATGGACGAAACGTCGTAACTCAAAACCCTCTGAAGGGGCTTCGTTGGAACTAGCAGAGAAAGGGCAAAGAACCCATCCGACTCGGTCATCTGCTACACCTACCAAGAAAAGGGGAATAGCTGGATCCCATCGTCCAAGGCTCCAGCGACCCACGCACCGACAACGAGTTCTTGAAAAAAGACGCTCCAGTTCTCGCATAGGAGGGCAGAATCAACGATTTTTGTTGCTGTTTGTCGCCACAGTCATTCTCACGTGGATGGGATTGAAGTATGTCCACCTGGAGGTACCTTCCAAGAGCATCAGGTCGCCATCACGACCATCCCCATTGATATCTAATGAATCTGCCAACTTTCAAGTCGTTTTTGCTTGGAACACTTCTCGATACATTCAACCATCCCACTTTCTACATCCAGAAACACCACTGCCTACCGAGGAAGACAATGAAACCTTGGAACCGGTCTTGGAATCCGATTTTGGTGGCTTGAACTTGACTTTTTCGGGGTTTCCCCGACAAATATCTCCTATCCAAGACTCTTATGGGATGCAAACCATCTACCGACTTCCAGACACGCCTCTCGATGATGATGTGGAATTCTATTATGCCATGGATGATGACTGGATTCGGAGTTTGGCCGTCGATGGTCCTACCGCCATTGATCGAGCCTATCCCAACAATCGCTGTAGACGGTTTGCCGAACATACACTTTCCTTTCCCAACTGCAACACAGTGCATGAAATGGATCGGGTCGATGTTCGTTCCAACTTCAAATTCATCAACAAGGGAGGGTTTCGAGAGGTGTTTGGCATTGATCTACCGGTAGGAGGAGTAGACCACCAGCACACTCCCCGTGCGACGACACGCTTGGTCATCAAGGACTTGCGCTACGACCGGGCGATGGACACGCAACACTATGAATATATTCGCATGGATGCAATTGTAGCGGAACGCCTCACGGCGAGTCCGCGCATCTATGATATCTATGGATTTTGTGGATTAGGGATTGTATCGGAATACTTTGATTACGGAGATATGGAAGATCGAAGCATGGGTGGTGACTTTGGATTCATGTCGCGTCAAGAAGTACACGTGGGTGACCAAGCGCAGCCACAGAACAACTTGACAGGCATTCAAAAACTGGTATTGGGATTGGAAATGGCCCAAGCCCTGGCCGATTTGCATGGCTACCGAAATGGGTTGATTGTTCACAATGACATTCAAACCTCTCAATTTCTATTGAATCCGAGCAAAACGAGACTGAAATTGAATGACTTTAATCGTGCCGAGTTTGTCTTGTACAATGAAGCACAACAAGAGTATTGCAAATACAAGAATGGAAAGGGCCATGGGAACTGGCGATCCCCAGAAGAGTACAACAATGCGCCGTTGACCGAACAAATTGATATTTGGTCGCTGGGGAATAACTTGTTGGCTCTCTTGACTGGATTGAATCCAATGTATGATTTGCAAAATCTCCTACGCTTCCAAAATCGACTCAAGGCCGGCATCGTAACGGACATTGACATTCGTTACGAAGAACGCAGTGAAGAAGAACGTGTCTTGCGACGGATCATTCCACATTGTTATCGATTGGATCCTAAGGATCGTCCTTCTATTTTTACACTCGTGGCATGGCTGGGGGAGGCCACCGATGTGGCCCTGACAAGGCATGGAACAACACGAGAAGAGGTGCTACGGGGCGTCTAGCAACATGGACCAGAACAACGTATTATGAATAGATGTACACTATGCTACTATCTTATTCATGAACAGTCCTATAGATCGAACAAAACAAACATGTTTTGGTCGAACAGTGTCCATTCCTTGTTGCAAAGAGTGGCTTTCTCACACACAGGTCGACGACGACGAAGACAGCAGCTCGGAGTAGAAAATGTGGCCTCCTCCGACGAACCGACGGCGGCATGAAATCAAGGTCGGAATCAGTAGACACTTCTACGACACAATTATTTAACAAGTTCAACGCTGGCGAAGGTGGGTCGTCGAAAATGACCGCCACGCGAAACAGTCGTCGAACGTCGTCGAGAGGCACCAAACCACCAAACCACCAAACTTCACAACAGACGTCGCCGTCGCCGTCGCCGTCGTTTGCACCAGCAGGTACTCGTAGTAGTGGTTGGTACCATAGCAACACAAAGAACCACCAGACCTTGTTTGAGTGCACTACTTAGGTTGTAGTATCTGAGGGGAAAAGATGGCCACCATCTTCAAAATGTCCACCGAGGAACGGGCAAGTGCTTTGGCAGAAGCCAAAGCGCGAGGAGTTCCTCCCGGTTGGACTGTCGAGTTGGATGTACGTGACTTGTTGTTGTTGTTGCTGTTGCTGCTGCTGTTTGGTGGTGGATGACTCCTTGTTCTTCTCACATGCCTTGTCTCGTTGCCCACTGCAATGAATAGAAACGAAAACGCCGCAAGTGGATTGCCCCCAATGGTCGCACTTGCGATTCCATCCCCAAAGCTCTGACCATGTCGGTGGAAATGGGACTCTTACCACCGGACACTGTGATTCATCATCCTCCACCCAAACGAAGAGGTCGGCCTCCCAAGAACAAACCTGGACCCGGTCGACCCAAAAAGCCTAGAATCGCCTTGGATCTCACCAAGAATCCCTCGGCTCCCTCCAAGGATTATCTGGAAGAAGAGGAAGACGACGAAGAGGAGGACGACGATGATGAACCCATGGAGCCTCCTTATGACCCGGAAACTACCTTGGACTACAAAGCTACTCACTTGACAACTGTTCATTGGGACCCGTCGGGAATTCCTGGCCGCAAGGTTGGATGCCGCGTTCGTATCGCCGACGACAAGTCTAGTGACTGGAAGGAGGGACGAATCACCCGCTACGATCCTTGCACACACAAACACAAAGTACAGTTCAAAAATGCTACACGGAGTGTTGACAAGGTAGATGCTGATAATTCTGCTTGGATCCACTTGCGTATGGAAGATGGAGTGCAAGTCGCGACGCGTCTCGTCTGGGCGCATGTTAAGGGGTATGCCTGGTGGCCGGCCATGGTCATGGTGTCGGATGTTCAAAAGACGCGGGAGGGGTCCGTCAATGTTGAGTTCTTTGGTAGTTTGGAAGTCGCCACACTAAGGGATGGTCCGGAGTGTTTGCGCCCGTTTGACCATGGCAAGGTCGATGACTACATTTCTAAAAATAAGAAGAAGCGGAATGCATCCGCAGTCGCCTTGGCCTTGGAGGAAGAAAAGGAGATTCAACGTGTTCGAAACGAGGCTGCTATATTTTATGCTAGAAAGGCTTGGTATATGGCGAATGCCCAAGCCTACAATTGGTTGGGGAAGAAGGTCCAAGTCTTTCGATCGGATGTCAACTATCCATATGGGGACACAGTAACTGGACGGGTCCGGCAGTTTTCTCCATCTCAAAAGAAATGGTTAGTTTCCTTTGATATGTCACAAACAACCCGCAAGAAGTATGGTGCTGCCTGGATCAATCTTCAACACAAAGAGCACAAAGTTCGAGTGCTAGAAAAGGCTCCCAAGCTTCCCTCCGACGAGGATATTGCTCCTTTTGTTTTTGGGTACCAGACTGTTGATACCGAGGAAGCGAGTATTGCGGATGACGCTTCGCTTCCCAAGATTGTCGCGCAGCGTTGCAAGGGATGCGTCGATTATTGGAGAAAGGGCGACGACAGGATTACATGCACCACTTGTCAAGGCGTATACCACTTGGATTGTCTTGATCCGGCCATGACTCCGGAAGCATTCAAACGTTTGGATCGAGACACCTTTGTTTGCAACAAATGCGTTCTTTGCCGAGGATGCTATCAACGAGATGTTTGCTTTGGCTGCCAGCCGCAACCCATCCCTTCCACTCTCAGTTTCCCTGAAGGCGAGTCCCTCGACTTGTGTTCCATGTGCGTTAAATCCTACGAGAAGCGTCAGTATTGTCCCAACTGTGCACACTCTTGGGATGACGACCATTTTCAACAGGTGCAGCGCCAGATCCGGTGGCAACAGATGCACCGACCCAAGAAACGAGGTCGCAAACGCAAATATGAAGACCCAAATGCACCGGCAGACTATCCCTCCTTCACAGCCCCTGTCCATGTTCCAAACGAAGAGCCGTATCCAGAGGTTGCCAAGGTTAATCCTGTATGGTACTATCCAGAAACCTCTCAGTGGGGATATACCGAAGTAGATATGTTGACGTGTGATTCTTGTAAGCTGTGGGTCCATGCTGGATGTGCCGGAGTAGACGAAGATGAATATGAGGTTGTGTCCAACGGAGAACACCACATCTACAGCAAGGAATTCTTGTGTCGAATGTGTTGTCGGAACCGATGCGTCGAGATTATTCAAAAACTGCAAAAAGAAGACAGCACATTCATTTTTGCTCAACCGGTCACGGATAAGATGGCCCACAACTACCATGATGTTATCAAGCATCCGATGGATTTGCAAACCATGCTTGTCCGGGCAGAACGAGAGGAATATCGCAATTATGCTTGGGTGCGGGAGTTGTTCGAATTGATGGTATTGAATGCACTCACCTTCAATCGATACCATACCGCATTTTGGAATGAGGCTCGTCGTTTCTACAAGAGTTCTCTACAAAGTGTTTGGAAAACCTTGGGAAAGGCGGCGCCACCCAGCAAGTACGATGAGGCCATTCAACAAAATTTCGAAAAGGCTTCGCATGTCAAAAAGATGGAGGAAGACCGTGTGCAGGAAGATAAGACTGTGGAAAGGAAGGATTTGGTGGCAGGTGCCAAGGTTTCTACCATCACATTGCCAGAGCTCCGGCAACAGCAACCAGACCAAGTCTCTTGTGTCCCATGCACACCCGTCAAACTCAAGTCTTCGGATGCTTATTACTGCACCTGGATGGACAGTTGTTTTGTATGCGGAAGTAGTGGAGCCTCCGATACGCTTTTATTCTGCGTCGACTGCGGGGAAGCATTTCATTCGTTTTGTGTCAGTGCTCCTATTCATAGCATGGATGCCGCTGCCGTGGCTAGTTGGCGTTGCCCAAACTGTAAAATTTGTGAAATTTCTGGAGACACACTTCAAGATGAACTCAAAATGTTGTTTTGCGAAATGTGCGATCGCGGATTTTCACTGGACCTGTTGGATCCTCCCTTGACATCGGCTCCATCTGGTTTGTGGATTTGTGGCCAATGTGTGAACTGTACGAAATGTCGTAACAAACTGGAACCAAATGGGCCATCGTTGAAGCACTGGTCACGAGACCCAAATCTTTGCTTTCGCTGTGGTGGATGTGATGGTTTGGTGGATGATCAGAGTCGTTCCAAGAAATGTAGCGTGTGCTCTGGATTGTGGCGCGACGATGACACAGATTTGGCACAATGTGCAGATTGCGACCATAAGGTGCATTCTCGGTGCGATCCAAAGGCCTTTGCTTTCCTCAAGAAGGCGGAACGAACCAAGAAGTACTATTGTCCAACTTGTTCGAAAAAGCGAGGTATCAAGAGACACAATGCTGATATCACCAGAGGTCACATGTATCAAGATGTTTGCACCGTTGTAGATCAAGGGGTTCTACAACCAGGGGAGAATTGTTCTCAAATCGAACTACAAGAAAAGTTAATGGAACAGGTGGATTGGAAAACTCGAAACTTATGGAGAGATGAATACCGAAAGGTCGTGTTGGAGGGCGTTCGATTTTTGCAAATGGCCAAGGAGCAATTTGGTGATTCAAGATATTTGATGGACCGATTTTGGGAGGAAAATGTGGATCTGCCGCCTTGGATGGGTCAGCGGGCCACTCGTTTCATTCACATGGCCAAAAAGCTCAAACTGGAGACGCTTGGATTTTCGGCACGACGCATTGAGTTTTGTGTACTTATTTCAAAATTGGCAGCCAGTTGGTTGAAAGTTGCTTGTCGAACCATGGGTCTAAAGGCAAAGAAAAACATCAAGGGTTTCGATCGTGTAAATAAACTGCTGACAGCACCTCATGATTGTGGGGCTGTAGAGTTGACGTATGATCAGATTCGTTGCGAACGAAACAGAAACATTATCAACAAGGACGAGTGGCTCGAACGGTATGAACCAATGTTGAAAGGAACCATCCAATCCGTGGTGTTTGGTGTTGAAAACGCGGCACAATCGGCAATCGAACAAATGGAGGTCACGACTAGTACCGATAACGCCAGCAAACTGACGAAACCACTATGTGGATGGAATGGTGTTGTTGATGATGATAATGCAGACATGAAATGGGAGGATAAGAGAGAATGTTGTCTCTGCCACATGTGTGGTGACGATGATGCCGGCTTGGCAGATGATGGGCCAATGAAACCCGTCGACGGTGAAAACTTGTCCGTTCCGCATACCGGGCGCCTGCTACCAATGGGAGAAGGCTTGTGGGTTCATGCTTCTTGTGCGCTTTGGAGTTCGGAGACGTGGGAGGCAGAGAGTGGTGGAAAGGTGAATGCAATGGAGAAGGCCCGCTCGCGAGGGTCACAACTACGTTGTTTCGGATGCGGCCGACATGGTGCCACAGTGGGATGCACCAAACTGAATTGCAACTTCAACTATCATTTTGCCTGTGCTTATGCATGTGGAGCTGTGTTCACACCTGCCAAACATGTCTATTGCCAGGAGCACAAAGATTGTGCCGAGGAGATCGTGAAGGCTCCTAGTATCGAGCTCATGAAGACCCTTGTCATCGCTCCTGAAAAAGTCAAACCGGTGCAAGATAAAGAAAATGGAGATACAGAGGATTCTTGTTCTGCTCGTGTTGGGGCACTGATTGTTCATTCGTTTGGAGAAATTGAGCAGGAAGTTGACGGCTTCCACTCAGAAAATTTTATTATGCCTCCTGGTTACATCGCCACTCGCATTTTCTGGTCAACTGTGGCACCAAGAACCAGGACAGTGTATGTTCTGCGAATTGAAAAGGGTTCAAGCGGGAAACCTGTTTTCAGCATTACTCCTGGAGATAGCCCATTGACCAAGATTCGATCATCGTCGGCGAGTAGCGCATACAACTCGTTGCTTGAGAAGGTGAAGAAAGTCAACGACTCAAGCTTTTCACAAGGGGATCTCTTTTCTCGTTTACCAACGAAGCGCAACAGTCGAAAAAAGACTTTTGGATTGAACGGACCACAGGTATGTTGATTTTGGGATTCTTCGATTTTGACTTGATTCTTCTGACGCGGTGCTGCGTAGTTCTTTGGATTTGGACTTGACCCCATTCGCAAAGCTTTGGAACAAAGCAATGGAATTGAAGCCGTTGTCGCACCAATTTCTGAGTCTTCGCCGCAATACAAGTTTTGCTTTTTCCAGCCATCGGAGGAGTCCATCATCGAGCTCCAAAGAATAAGAGCTGCTGCTGCTGCTGAGAAGAAGCTAGAAAATACTAGTGGGTGCGCTCGAACGGAGGGAATGACAGCAGTCGCGAGGAGTGGTGGAAGTGATCGAATTACCCGAGCTCTTGTGCGAAACGTTGAAAGTGACAATGGTGGGGGCGCCACCCCAGGAAAGAAAGTCGATACAGAGAAAGCACAGGCAGACAGAAAGCGCACGCAAGTGCATTATCGCGAAATGAAGGCAGTTCCGATCGAGCGTCGTCTAGTTGCCAAAAGGTCACACATTCATGGATGGGGCCTCTTCGCCAAGTTGGATTTCCCCAAGGATTCCATGATTGTGGAGTACATGGGCGAGGTTGTGCGACGGGCTGTGGCCGACGTTCGCGAGAAGCAGTACGAAATCTCGGGCGAGGGCTCTTGCTACATGTTCCGACTTGATTTGCAACGTATTGTTGATGCAACAAAAATTGGCTGTATGGCTCGCTTCATGAACCACTCCTGTGAACCAAATGCCTATGCTAAAGTCATCACCGTTGAAACGGAATTCGGGCAAGACAAGAAAATCATGGTGTTTGCGTTGCGTGACATTAAAAAGGGCGAAGAGATCACCTATGACTACAAGTTCCAAGTGGAAGATGGTAGTCTAAAGTGTACATGTGGAGCGTCCAAATGCATCGGTCGGCTAAACTAAATCTCTGGCATGATGATGATATTATAAATAGAGTCTTGTTCGTCTCAGTTTCAATTTGGCCTTTGAATCTACTTGCCGTAATGGGAATTCGGAATCTAGATTTTCGTCCACATATTCAGCCCCACTGCGATTGTCCACCAAGGGAAAAATTGGTCGAACCCCAATTCACAGAATCCATGGCGAGGACCATGGTGGAAGAAAGAATTTACATCGGAGGGCTTGACCCTCCTCATCTTACAGCACAACACATCGCGGAGAGAATAAAGTTGCTGCCAATTGAAATCCGAACGATTGAGGATCACAAGGACCGGCCATTCTGCCATTTGACTGTTGTACCCAAAGAGGATTCTCATTCATCATCGGAAACCACAACAGCCTTGGAAATCATCGCCTCCAAGTACCACAATGTCAAATGGAAAGGGTGTCGTTTGCATATTCAAGAGGCAAAACCTCATTTCTTGGAACGCCTTGCTGAAGAAAGACATGAGCGCCAACAAAGACTCGAAGAGGCCAACGCTATGAAGGAGGCAACTGTCGACGAGGATGTTCATGTGGAAGAGCATATTGCGGGTTCGATTCCAAGAAGGCTACGCATCCGTCGTAAATTTGGGGATGAGGCGCACCATGTTGACACGAGACCGTGGTCTGTTGAATCTTGGTCGAACTTCTCCCGAGCCATGGCCAAACAACACAAGCGGGCTGTGAAGTATGTCTATCAAAAGCATGCCAACCCTCATGTGATGCCCCCGCCATTGATGCACCGTGCTGTCCATATTCGATTTGAACACAAGGATGGTGTAGATCATTCTCATTTTCAAGCTCCCAAAATTGACTATGTTGACAAAGACGCGAGCTCCAGCACAGATATGGAAGAACCAGAAATACAAGTAGTTGTGGAAAATGCACCCGAAATTGTCAAAGCTCCAGAGGAGCTACCAAAAGCTGACGCAGGCTACCAATGGAGTAGTGACGAAGACGACAGTGATGACTCCTCTGCGGCTATGGCACAGCAGCGTCCGTTTCGACCTCCTTCTCAGACGGGTGAGTTTAATGCTGGATTTGATGATGAAGCTCCAGAGGAGCTACCAAAAGCTGACGCAGGCTACCAATGGAGTAGTGACGAAGACGACAGTGATGACTCCTATGCGGTTATGGCACAGCAGCGTCCATTTCGACCTCCTTCTCAGACGGGTGAGTTTGATGCTGGAATTGATGATGACAATGATGTAGACCAAGATGATGACGAGGACGATGATATGCCACAGGTGGATGAAGAGGCAAAGACAAGCAATCTGAGCAACGATGTTTCAGGCAACCTTGACATTTTGGCATCATTGTTCCCTGAAGTATCTGCAGTTCGAGCAGCCGTTCCAGAGGAAGACCAGGATGATGATTCTGCTTGTGTAGAGAAGATGAAACCTGCTACCAAAGAGAAGCAGAACCAGAATCAGCCTGGGTTTTCATCGAATGGTATCATGATTCGCTTCGACCCAATGGCTGCATCTGCCAGTCAGTTCGAAATCGAAGAAGAGAAACTGACAGGAGAGCCCAAATCAGAAACCAGTGAACCTGAATTATCCGGGCCTGTTGTCACCGAAACAAAGGATTCTGATGTCCCATCTACGCAAGATCAGGAAATGGAAGATAGCACTGAAAAGCCAGAAGAGAAAAAGGAAGAGACCCAGAAACCGAAGCAACCTACAAACGACGAAGCTCAGACCGACAAACCTCTGTACTTGTATGAACAAGACAAGCTTGAGGGGGTCTTCCGAGACGCTCGTGATGCATGGCAGCGGCAAGCTAACGTGTCGACAGGGGCTGGGACAGAAACGGGAGACGCAACGGGAGGAAGTGGCTTCTCGTTCGGTTTCGATCTAGGTGAGGCCGCCGACGAAGAAGAGGAAAAGGGTACCAATACCGGTTTTTCATTTGGCTTTTCGATTCCCGAAAGCGAGGATGAGCAGAAAGGAAGTGATATGGATGCTCAAGCTACTACCCAGGAGGAGACTCTGAAACGGCCAGAAAAACGAGTCAAAGGTACTTCGATTCCGACTGAGTCACTTCAGCGATACAAAATGGCATTTTTCGCGGCAAACAATGGTGTGGAGATTGGCAAAGATATGGATCGATTCCACAAAGATCCTCGCGTGACGGAAGAATGGAAGAAAGAACGTCAAAATCTCACGCTCGACTGGAAGCGAAAACACAAGTTGGCTCAGTCGCGAATTCAAAAGAAGATGAAGCTGAGATAAGGCAGGAGGTGTAGGGTATTTTATTATTTACAAGTCTAATAGCTCGTCATCAATATTGTTGTGGCAAATGGTCACGAACTATCCTTTCAACGTAGCACCCCACCAGGGCGCTCGAGCTTTTACTCGGATTCCGCCAAACAAGATCGCATGTGCATGCAAACCGATAGGAACCGTAGGAGCCCGGCATTTGGCGATTCCCTCTTCCAGTAGCTCATCGTCATCAGACTCCAAATGACCCAAAGTTAGCCCCGCAATTGGCTCATACAAGGTATCGCCAATAATGGGGGCACCCAAACTGGCCAACTGTGCTCTCACTTGATGCTTGCGACCAGTGACGAGACGAATGGTGCTTTGAAAATGTGGCTTACTACCTGAATCATAGAACGGCGTCTTCGAAACTTCAATAGGTACGCACTTGGAAACCTCTAGAGTGCATCGTTTCCAAAACTGACGAGCTTTCCTTCTGGACTCGGGCGGTTGATGGCTGACCAACTGACAGGGTGGACCACCTGACTTCCCCCGCGCTGTTTGTGGACTCCACATCCAATGAATGTGCATACCAATCGGAACAGGTTCGTTTGTGACCGCTAGATACAGCTTCTTTATATTCTTCTCTCGTTGGTATTGCTGGAACGTTCTCTGTCCATGCCTATCCTTGCTCATCACCACACACCCACCGACGACCGTATCAACCCGATGACAAAGGAGTGGCCGCCGGATGACACGATCTTGAATGTCACGGAACGGCCCTAGCAAACCTTGTGTACAACCTGGACAATTCTCCAGATAGTTGCTGGCGTCGGGTTGCGTTGGCAACATGGGAGGTTTATCGACAACCAGAAAAGTCGTGTCCTCATGCAGCAAATGTGTTCGATTCATGCTATAGCACGCAGGAAACCTTCTGGGGGAGGGATAAACTCGAATATCTGTTCCTGGATCTACCACACTTGGCTTAAGGACACGTCGGAATCGTTGTGTTTCAAACCCTTCAATAAAGGCATCCAAATCTGGCTCGTCGTCTACTTCCATCATTTCCTCCGATGATGGGTTGTTGCCACCGAACCATCCTTGTGGAACATCCACCTCCTCATCATCTGTAAAGTAACCTTCTCCATAGTTCGTAGCAAAGTCGTGCTCTCGGAGTGTTTGAAATCTCGCCCACACAGCTCCAATCGAAATTAGATTCAGGGCTTCATCCAGAGTGACATTGGCAATTTCGGAGACAACGGCATTAAGCGCAGTGGGCTCAGGGGGTGAAATTCCCGTAATACAAGTCTGTTGTGTTATTGTCAAATCAGAATGATCTTCACTGAATTCGAAAGGTTCTTCCATTCCATCGTATTCATTTTCCCATGTTGTTTCCGTTTCAGCTAGTTTCCAGGCATGGGTTTGTACTTCACAAGTGCGCCAACAAGGCAGGAGAAAACCTGTCACCTGAGGAACCACCAAGACCAGAACAAGAAAGGCTTGTCTTAAGAATAACTGTCTCTCTGTGGAAACAAACACTAACATGAACACAATAATCGATGATGTCGAAGACACCCCTCCAGCCAAGAAAGTGGGTAAACACAGGTGATGGCTGGTTGTGGTTCTAAGACTATTTGATTCGTATGAGTCGCTTTTGAACTCCTTCCGCTGCTAGCAAAACACTACGCGTACTCTAGAGAGGAATATCTTGTCGATAGATGTATATCTTTTGGAGAATACATCTTGATCTACCACAGTTAGTCATCATGTGGCTTGGTATCTGTAATTCCAACTTCTTTCAAGTGATGGTCGGCAGATCCACGCTCCAGCGCCTTTTGCTGAGATTCATGGGGTGACCAACCAATGGCAAAAATAACTTGAGCCGAGGCTTCTATTTCCGCAACTTCACCATCCTCTGATTCCATCGAAAACATTTCGTCATAGATACATGACGAAGCCAAAAAGACATCCAAACCGGTTCGTTCCCGACGGCGCAACGAGGCATTTCCTTCCCCCATTCGTTGCAAGTGTTCCATGAGAACAGGAGCGTTGGGGTAGGATATCCGAACCGTGTCGACATCAATGGTAGGCAAGGCAAACCCAGCGTTTTGCAAAAGGGAACCCACGTCGGCCAGCTCGACGAAGGGACCAATGTGTGATCCGACACCACCCTCTCGTTCCATTTCCGCCAAAACCGTGGAGACTCGCAATTCTGGAAGAGTGGCTCCACCAATCATGGAAAACATGAAACAGCCATCAGGTTTGAGGACTCGCTGAGGTGTGGTTTAGAGAAGTGAGTCGGCCGTGGACAAGGACGACTCAAGATTTTTGCATCCAAGATAGGCTTACCTTGACTTCCATGAACAAACCTGGAAGGTCATTGACCCAGTGCAGTGCCTGACAACTCAACACTAAATCAAAGGTCCCATCTGGAAAGGGCAATTTCCCCTCTTCATCGGCATGCAAACGATACGAATCACACCGATGGACGCCTTCCACCGGAATATCCTCATCGCGATGCAAGGACTCCACGCTCGAATCCATTTGCACCAATTTTCGAACACCACCAATTCCACCTTCTCCATCAAAGGCGTCATCTGAACAGATCGCTCGATGAATAAATCCAGGACCGGCTCCAATATCTAGTGCCAAGGGAAATCCGTCTTCTCGTTTGATGTCATCCAATCGATCTACCAATCGCAAAGCCATTTCTTGGCGAAAATATCCGTAATCCACGACATCTTCCTGATCTCGCCACGCCAAATGTGCTCGTGTAGCATTGGTTCGCTGTAGGAGCTTTATATCTCGATCAAACGCATTGATGGTGCCCTGTTCCTCGGAGGAAAAGAAGCGAACAGCAGCCCATTGTCTGGAAGAAGGGCGAGTGCAACGTAAAAGATTTCTTGGGAGAATGTTCATATTGTTTGCGCTTGTTTCTTGTAGTGATTAGGGAGCCAATGACTGAAGACGGGTAATAATTCTGCTTGCGATCTTGTAGTGCAACTTTTATAGTGTGGATGTGTGTATGTGGCGATGACAATCGGCCGACCCAATTTTATGAATCCAGGTTATTTTGTAATTGGTGCATGTGCTACTATTGACGTAGATCTCATGGCTCATATCAAGTCCCGTATCTAGCGTTTCGGTACTCGGACCGATGACAGCTTGGAGTCAAGACAAGACGATCCTTGCTGGTTGATTCGTACTTTAGAGAGCCAGCAATCACCATGATATCTCCTCATCCTCGTCATCGAAGGGCGGCAGAAGCATCTACACCCCAACAGGATATCCCTGACAGCAGGGGAAGTGGAATCATGCGCGGGAAAGATTCCTCGCGGTTGGGGACGCAGTCGACTGGTAGGGAATTCTCGTCCTATTTTTCCAATGTGGCTCGACGGTGGTGGGGAAAGAGTCATCGAGAGACAGATACGTTGCTTCCTACAACCTTTGCTTCCATGGGAGATTCTAGTCCTCCTAGACGAAACATTCTCCCACCGTCTGCCAAGAATTGTAACAGTTTCTTGATGGGAGGCAACTACTATCCCGGAAAGGATAAAAAGCGGCGACACATGAGACGGCGGACCTTGTGGTATCGGGTATTTTGTTCTTCCAATTGGAGGAAAATTATTACTTTCTTTGTGCTTACGTATCTCTTGGTATGGCATGTCCTCGTGCCCTTTGGAGGATGGGTAGTTCATATGGGTGTGGCATTGAGCAACAAGAGGGCGCAAGGTGCCGGGAACTGGTTGCTCTATGATGCCACACTCAAGATTCCTAGCGAGACTTTGGAGCAAAAGATATCCCTAGAGCTGGCGGCACATCGGGCGCGGATACCTCTTGAGTCTCAAGAGCGAAATGTTCGAAAGTCCCACATTCTCGAACAAATTGTTCCGCGATGGTTCCACCGAAATGACCAGATGGTCTTTGAGAGACAGGGAGCCGACACAGACACAAGCAAGGAAGATACGCCTGATAAACCTGATGCCAAGCAAGAGGTTCATCCAGTCCAGGCAGCAGATGTGCTTCCCCTGCGAACGATCCATTCTCCTATCAATAGTACAACCAGCACGTCCAAGTGCCCAGCCAATGCAGGTAACATGGAAGTTGCAACAACGTTGGTCACGCAGTCGAGCGTTGAACGTCTATGGCTCTTGCAAGAAGCAGCAAAACGATGGAAGGGTCCCATCGTTGTGGTTGTGTTTGTTGGAATCAATGAAAAACTGGATGCCCATTGGTTGTCTTTGTTGTCCAATGTACAAGTGGTTGAATACCACGCGAATGAAGAAGAATCCAAGCCAGGACAGTATCCTGTGAATCATCTTCGCAATTTGGGGCTGGATACGGTCAAGACAAGTCACATTCTGGTAGTGGACATTGATTTTGTCCCGTCGGTTGATTTGGACAAGACGATTGCATCTACTCTGGAGCTGACTCGAAAATATCCCAATACCAATACGACATTCGATCAAGCTTTGGTTGTACCTGCCTTTGAACGAATTCCCCCGAAACCCTGTGATTCCCAGGGTTCCTGCTCTCATTATCTGGCTCAAAATAGTTCTTTCCTTCCGGGGTCCTTTACAGAGTTGCAGACTTGTGTTCACGATATGGATTGCATTGTCTTTCAATCCAACAACAATTGGGAAGGGCACTATTCCACCAAATCTGCCCGGTGGCTGGCGGGAGATTGGTATCAAGATGAAGAACATTACCATGTACACGACATTCCATGTTTCCACACGGCACGCTACGAACCCTACGTGGTGGTGGACTGGTGTACAGGTCAACATGAGAGTATCCCTCGTGCACCCTACTATGACGAACGATTCCATGGTTACGGCAAGAACAAAATTGAATGGATTTCACATCTACGCAAACGCGGGTATCGGTTTCAAATTTTGCCCGAGGGATTCTTGGTGCATCATCCTCACCCTGAATCGGTGGTCAAGGAAGAATGGAACGACCGGGATGGTTCCACGCTGCACACGTCCATGGATCAATTGTATGCAAAATTTCTACAAGAATTGGATCACATGTATCAGGATATCCACGCGGATACCATCAAGCTATGTTCCAAAGACTCTCCTAACAAACAAACGTAGCAAGACATGTTTTGCGTTGCCATGTAGCAGTGTGTAGCTGCTATACTAGTCGCTTCGTAGTCACGATGAAGAGATAAATCTCGACGATATACTATTGTTTGAAAATCTCATAGATAACAATGACATCTCTGGGAGTTCTATATCGCCAGCATTTTTCCTGTCAGTAGAATCCTTGGTCCGCAGTTTAGCGAACGAGGGTGAATGTGGCACCTCCCTGCTTGGATGGATGCACTTTGATGAGACTTCCCGAGTTGGGTCGCAGTGGAGGCTTTCGAATCCAAGTTCCAATTTCTACCGCAATATCCCTAGGCTTTGTCCATCCCTCGAAGTTTGCTTGTGGCATGGCTTTGCGGTTTCCGGGAGTGTCAATCGTCGTTGGCAAAATACTCACGACCGACAAACTATCCAAATAGGCACGATCCTTTCGAAGACGACGTGCTTTTTGACGACGCGATCGAGTAGTCAACGCTTTCCCAGTGGTTTCTCCCAAAGTTTGAACGAAGTGGTGGGCTCCAGCTTTGCTGATTCCATATCCCATCATGCCAGGTGTAGGTGACAAGGCCACGGTCGCCCCCATGACAACGAACAACCCTACCGTTCAAAACGAAAATAAGCTCATATCTCATGGATAAACAATATCAAACAATATAAAAAAACACGCACCTTCCTCGGCCATAAAGTGATCTGCAGCATATCCTGCAGCGAGAACTGGGTACAAATTCATCTCCAACATAGACTGGACCGTGTTGGCGTACTCTCTGGCGCCACTGATAGCACCTCCTTCACTTTCCGGGAAAAATGGAGCATCACCCATCCAACCACCAGAGGCACAAATGATAGCATCAATTTCCTCGTCTTCATCTAGGACGTCCGAGATACCTTGTACCAACGCTTCGGTGGCGTCACCCAAATCCACCGGGGAAGGCAGATTGGGAAGTTGAATAAAGGCATCCAATGAAGTGTCTCCCTCTACCTTTTGAATATCAGCTCCAAGAACTTGCAAACCTAAACTCTCATCCAAATATCTAGATACTTCCCTCCCAAGGCAACCGGATGAACCAAGAACCAGAGCAATTTTTCGTTGAGAATCCTCATCGTCGTCATAAAAATTGGAAGAAAGACTGCGTTGTGCTGCCGCTCTCCAAGTGACTCTCCGTAGAGAATTGGACAATTGCTTGGAGATTGTGAGACTCATCTTGAAAGAAAATATTCAATGCGACTTGGATGCGTCAAAACTCTCCAACAAACAAAACAGATTTTGTGGTGTTGTCACGTTGCGAACCAATGGCGTGTAGTCGTGCTAGAATTTGTGATGGATGGGTTCTCTGCCCATGGTTTCGACTCATACGATTATGGTGAAGTGGTATTCAACGTAGGGAGGTCAGACGGATCGTGAAAGACCCTATCCATCACACTATGCTGGTAGACCTGAGAACTTTTAGCGCAATCTTTGCAGCCTGGTCTGACCAGTCTGAGGCAACTGATGGCACTATTTCTATGACATGGCAGTTATCCAATGAAAATAGCTGGTCATTTCCCCCCTGCATCACAATTTGTACAGTAGAGCAGTACCTCTGCTGAAGCACCACCACCAGGGAGCACGAAGCAGGATCATGGTGACTTTCCTCTTGTTTGTAGGTGCTCTTCATCCCTGCATCATGCATTATCACAATTTGAACAGTAGAGCAGTACCTCTGCTACAGCAGAAAGGATGGTGACTTTCCTCTTTTGTGCCCCCCTGAAGAGAACAGCTCCATTCCTAAGCTGTGGGAGTACAGGCCAAGTGCCAAGCTCCAAGGCCTGATATCTCGAAGCTGGCTTTGATGAAAAAGACACTTCAGGGTGAGGGACTACTTCTAGGCATTTATCAAATGGCACACCACCAATATATATGTATTTACCTTAGAGTGTAATTAATCGCTTATGGTTTTGGTTTGGGACATTGTTGAGGACAACGGGCAATCCAAAATGGTACTAGCAGTGCTGGGTCTTCAACCCAGGACCACACCACATCTGATCAGTGCAGCTCTAACCAACTGAGCTATGGAAGACCATTTGGACCCCACATATAATGAGTATATATACAACTGGTGCGGTATAGAGTAGCTACATATGCAGGTACATTCACAACATAGTAGTTGATCAGAGCTTGCCATTGTTTCATTGGTTACCTCATGCCTACTGGGTTTATTTTCATTTGAATGTGAAATGTCTTTGTTGCAGCTTTGTTCTTGTTGTATTTGGGGTTCAGATGTCAAAGCATGAATTGATCATATGATCATACATGGTTGCATGCAGTACAGCTTGGTGGTAGACTCAGTACTACAAATGCAAAATGACCCTGTTGACCAGAAGAATTTGCAGCAATTTCAGAGTCAATTGAATTACTTTGACTAGTCAGACACCACCCCTTGCCAAACACAACAGCAGTTTGTTTACTTCTCTGCTGTTGCGAAAATGGTGAGAGATCATCCAAGGTTTGATCATGCTACAAAAAAATAGACTTACAGGTGCAAAACTCACGTGTTTTTTTGCCACAGGTGTTGCTTCTTGAGAAGCCACCAAACCCCAAGGAAAATAATAGTCTTGCACAACAGAATGAGGCCCTCATTCAGTGCCATCATGGTGCATATCTGTACTATGATCCCATCAAGGAGTGGTACAAACAATGAGGAAAAGTGATAGGAAGGCCATTCAAAGATCGCCATAATGACCATTTGAAAGCAGCATGGAAGTGGGATCCCAATGCATTGCAATTTTACCGTGAGTGTCCATCCAATGAATGAAAGATGAAGCAACATTCAGAGGATGCAAGCAGTTCATTTCTGGTTGGTGTGAAGAATGTGAAATGATAACTGCACTGCCACCAGTTGCCAGTACCTCCAAGAATGGCCTTTTGCAAGGAACAAGGAACCAGCTAGCTTGGAATTTGTTTTTCAGAGCTGAGAAAATGGGGGGATGTTCATATTGGAACAAAACATCTTGGGTCATGGTGTTGCAAAGAACTTGAAGACTTGCTTGATCATTGCCAAAAATGGGCTGCTGTTGAATTCACAGCCTTCTTCTTTGCTGCATTCAACTTGATCTTTGCAGAGGCAACACCATTCTTGGCTTCAACAATTCCAGTTTTGAGCCCATCTCGATGCCTCAACTAGAGACCACGTATTATTTCTCTCCACTGAACACATATTCGTTTGGGATATATTGTGCCAATGAAGACCATCTATACAATTATATCTACCATGAAGGCATTGGTCGGCAGGGAGGGAACAATGTGGCATCCATGATCATGGATTACCTACAACAATACAATCATATCCAGCAGCACCTCCTAAACAATCGTTGTTTGCCTATAGTGATGGACAACTGTTCTGGTCAAAACAAAAACCGGATGGTGCTACGACTGGCTTTGTATCTTGTTGAGTGAGAGCTTTTCAGCAGAGTGGAGTTTGTTTTTCTAGTTGCAGGTCACACAAAGAATCCATGTGACTGGATGCTTAATCTTCTCAAACAAACATACCAAAAATCAGATGTCTTCACTTTCCAACAACTTGTTGATGTTCTTGGTATGAATAAAAAGACTACAATTGTAACAGGGTTTGAGTTCCGAGATTGGGTTGTCTATCTTGACAAACTGTACAAAAGATTTCCGCCTGGAGTAGTGCACAAAGGGCACCTTTTCATGTGCACAACAAAAGCAGGAGAAGATTGCTGAAAGATGACAGTGTACACATCAGCAGCAAATGTGGATCTCCCCAAAAAATGTGGATGACGATGAGGCCAAGAAGTTTGGTTGCTGACAGGGCTCAGTGACAGCAGCAGGAGGAACGAGACAAGGAGATGAATCAAGACTGGTATTGGTGCTTCTGGCAAAATGTTGTGAATGCAGTCTCAAAGAATGGTTCTAGAAAAACGAGAAGGCAGGATTCAACCAGTCAGCAAGTCGTACCCCAACAAGAAGAGCAGCAAGAAGAAGCAATCAACAAGAACATGCAACCTCAGATGTACCAGTTTCAAAGAGCCCATCAACCATCTACTGAATGACAATCCACACTTTCAAAAGAGCCAACACTAATACCAGAGACTGGTATTCCTGCAATTTAGCAGATAGAGCTTGGAACAAAGTGGAGGGATTACATTCCTGATTAGTTCCAAGATGAAATCTTTCCTGTCCCTCCTCCTGACATGGTGGAAAATAACAACAAAATCAAATGGATGAAAGCCAAGAAGCGACAGCAAGCAAGGAAGAAGAGGAACAAGAGTGAGGAACACAAGTCTGCAGAAGAAATGGAGGAGCATGTTTCTGAGAATATCCCAGAAGAGTCATTCATCCAGGAGCATGTGGAATTGATCTGCCTTGTCCACTGCCCATTTAGTGCAATGATGTGAAACGATTTCACAAAAATCTGATGTTTCCGTCCTTCTGAATCAACTTGCAAGTAGAGATACTCAGAAAGGATATTGAAGGCAACATCCTTTTCCTCTCCATCAGGGAATCGAGCAGCGAAGATGAGAGAGTCCAAGGCCAGATTCTGGTGTGCTTGTCCGACAAACAAGCCATCAGCATTACGTTTCCATCTGATAATTTTTGCAATTTCATGTCGATCACCATGTGGTAAAAGAACCTCAGCATTTTTGAAAAGCATCCAACTGTCCTGTTCCTTGTCAATGACATCTGTAGAGATATCATCTGTCATTTTCTGACTATCAGTAAGATTGGTCATCAGGATCAAAAACCTGAAGTGTTACTGGATCAAATGATCCATAGAGGTCAGTGATTGCCTTGGTGAATCGCTCTCAAGCATGATCGTGACATTCCAGTTGTTCTTCCTCCTACTTCTTGGACATGCGTTTCACTGAAGAATGAGAGATAACCTGGCCATTTTCCTTGAGAACCCGATACGTCATGGGAGCACCAACGGTGTGAGCAACTCCCAACCATCGGCCTAGTTTGACCGGATCTTCTGGGTAAGATGTACTCGTGATACCACGAGATTTCTTCAGTGACAATACATTGGATTTCATGCCAATCGCTTGGTTACTTCCGCGTGGAAGTACCTCAGAATGTCAACCGACCGTCACTCACCCGTTTCATCATGAGATTGCTCCGCCCCTCATTTCTCATTCTCATCTTAGCATCCCCTGTGCTGACGAACGAAACTTCAGTTTCGGAATCAGTGGAAGAGATGAACATGAGATTATTTTATTGGCTTTGTTTGTCTCTATTGTACAATGCTAATGCCTTCCTTTGTCCTTTACTAAAGGCCCCCGCTCCAAAACAATTTCTACTGCGACAACCTGCAAACGTGCAGACACAGTGCCCATGCACTACCAGTAGTGGTCTTTCCTCTTGGAATCCTGTTGTGTCTGTGGACCAAACTGTGGTCAAACAAGCTCGAATGCCAACTTCTAGGATGGAACAAGGCGAGCGTGAAACTTTCCTCTCTCGTCAACGACGAAGACTGGTCTCGTTGGTTGCCATTCTCAAGCATCAGACGGCCAACGTTGCTCTCAAGTTGGGTGTGCTTGGGAGTGTTTTCTTTGCTCCATCTCGGCTCTTTGCTTCAGATGCGACAAATATTGACAAGCCCTTTGTTGTCACTAGAGATCGGAAGCTTATAGACGAATTGATCCAGAAGAATGGGGGTCCTACTGAACTTACGGAGCACATGGGACTTCGCATCTCTGCCATTGCCACCGAGGAGGGAACGTTCGTTCACGAACCCGAGTACATCAGCGTCATTAAGGATGGCTTGAAAGCCTTGAAGAATATGCTTCCCAATATCGCGGTGGTAGTCGTCTTGTTGGCTGTAGCATACAACTTCAAGAAGCGCCGCGATCTAGCGAGAGAGACCGAAATGGAGCGTCAAGAGCGACTCAAACGATTGTTCGGGGAAGACAAAGATGACGATCCTACCGCTATTTTCACCAATCCACCCCCTGCTTTGGAAGAAGTGGAGCCTATGCTAGCAGCTTTGAAGGAAGAGGAAAAGACTGTCACAGTGAACACAGAAGAGAAAGTGAGTTCAAATGCCGTTGAATCCCCCGCCCCCGAAGCTATCGAGCCTGTGACACCCAAGCCTGCAAGCAAACCTGCAAGCAAGCCTGCAAACAAACCTGTAGCTACAAAAACAAAGAAGCGAAGGTTCTCCGTCTTCGGCAAGAAGAATACCCGCGAGACTGATTTGTCGAACCTGGTTGCCGACGACGCAAAGGCACCGCAATTCGCAACGTTGTTGGCCCAAGTCTTGAACTTTGGAGCTCCAGGGCGGTTTGATAGCGTGAACAAGCTTGGTGCAAAAATGCCAATGTCGAAGTATGACGCCGAGGAAGCGACAAGGCTCCTGACCCAGGCCGTGGCATCTGCGGGACTTTCAAATGAGGAGGCAGCGGACATTTTTGCCAATGTAGTGAACTGCATGTTGGTGGAGATTGTGGATCTCGCCTCAGCTTCGTTGAAGGAAAAGGATCCGAAAATCACCGTTGCTGCTATCAACATTGTTGTGGATTTCATGGCCCACGCGGCCACCTTGTATGATTCCATTGCCGAAGGTGTTGTGATTGATCCAGTGAAATACTCGGGTCGACTCAGCAAGAGCCAGCTAGAGGACTTGTTTTCCGCATATGCTGCATCCGGCTTGGGAGATGTTATGAACCTGAGTGCAGAATATGAGGTCCGCGTCAACCAGTTGAGAGATGTCTTCAACATTACGGAGAAACGTTCCGAGTTTTTGATGATGAAGGCAATGCAACAATCAATGATGGAAATGATGAAGACTGACGAGGGAAAGGCGAAAATGGAAGGAATGATGAAGGGCTTGGGTGGAGGTGCTCCGGGTGGACAGATGCCCGGCATGCCTGGTATGCCTGGAATGCCCCCAGGTCAGGGAATGTCTCCTGAAATGCTCAAGGAGACACTCCTCAGCCTCAAGGCGATGAAAGACTCAGGACATGTTGGTCCCAAGGAAATCAATGCTATGAATGATCAGTTCAAACAAATGACAGGAATGACAATGAAAGACATGATTGCTCAATCCAAAGCCCCCGGTGTGGAAGTGTCAGCGGAAGAGAAAGAACTCATGGACTTGATGGAGGCAATCCTTGAGTGATCCTAGCCTACTAAAAGTCGTTTTTCTATTTTCGTTAATGCTAGGACGAGACCATTCTCAAGTGCTCTTTCTCTATTGCGGTTGGGATCTTGCATTATACAGTCATTGGCTATGTCTTTTGGTGTTACATTAGTTTTTTCTATTTTGTTCCCCGTCTTGGACACACGTGGAACGGCCGAGAGCGCGTCCAGTCGTGCGTCGTGAACCAGCTCATGATCTAGACCACCCTCATTGCAAATCTTCATGCGGCTTCTTACCACCATTGCTAGGTATTGTAGTCAACGTTCCTCGAGCAACATATCGACACATCCCCTTCGTGTTGGACAACGCTCAAAATTCATGTCAACTACCACCACTTCATCGAACCCATTTCCCAAACTCATTGAGGATTGGCAAGCTGCCCGAGGTGTCAAAGATCCAAATGCACCCTTTTGCACCTTGATGACCATTGACGAGTCAGGTTTCCCCACTGGCCGCGTATTGGGATTGAGAGAAATTGATGACAAGGGGAATATGCTAGTGTACATTAATGATACGTCTCCCAAATGGAACCAACTGTTGGCCAATTCCAAATATGAAATACTCCTGTTTTGGACCTCACCCAACATGATGCAATATCGCATTCGAGGATCCCAATGGAAGGCTATGGACGATGATATCATTCAACAGCGTTGGCAAGAGAAACCCAAACCAGCTAAAGTGTTGGACTACTACTATTCTACCAAGATTCCACAAAGTCAAGTCCTTCCGGGCGGTCGTGCACAGTTTGTGGAGGAAATGACCGATTTGCGAGCTGCGTTTGCAGATGAGTCCAAGGAGGTTCCGTTTCAGTCCATTGCCAAGGGTTTGATTCTGCAGCCCAATGTCGTGGAAGAATGGAGAAATTCATTGGAAGATCGTTTGCATCATCGCTATTTGCACAAGAAGGTCTCCGAGGATGAATGGGAAACACAAGCTCTCGTTCCTTGAACCCTGGCACTATGATATTACAGATACTAGTATTATGTTCAGCACAGAGTAGAGAGTATTATAATACATAAGGTGTACAAAGGTTACATCATAAGCCTTGCGTTTACAGTTCCGTGTTGCCCAAGTTGACATCCAATATCAGCCAAACCAAGAACACCGCCGCCATGAAGAATTCATGACCCCCCGTAAAAAAGAAGAACAAACCCACGTACATTGATCCTTTCAACAACCAATATTGCTCCACAGCAAACTCCCCAGCTTCGTATTCTCCCTTGACGTCTTCACGATGCTTCACCTTGAGCTTCTCCGCTAGCTGCTTGTTGCGGTAGACCATTTCATGGATGCATAACCTCGCACGCTCGAGGTCTTTGAAAATGCCTTCCACCAAGTCATCCGCAACTTCCAGTCGAGTTTCCATGAATGCAGCGCGGGCCTCTGTTTCTTGCAACTTGTCGCTCAAGCACAGTTGGTCTGCATCGCCAACCGCTTGTGCAAGTCGCATGATTGTAATCTCGTCGGGAACAGGAACATCCCGTCGATAGATATTGTGCATTGCAATCAGAGGCTTTCCCACTTGCTCAGGTCGCATCGTAGCTAGATCCAGTGTATCCCACGAGACACGATTCTCGTGGCCTGGAATGTCATCCCCTGATCCGAGACTCTTGTTTCCCCGACCTCCCCTTGAAACTCCACCTATTGTGTCTGGTGCACTGTAGACTGTTCCAAACTTCATAGAAACCCCCGCGTAGCTGCCTTCTGGCCCATCCATGTCCATCGTTTCATCTTCCGTTGGACCTGTTCGATCTTGTTTGCTATAATAGCTCCTGTCTTGTCCAGGAAAAGGAAAATCAAGAGAATTTGTCTTGTAGTGCGTCGAATCTAACCGTTCCAGTGCAGAAAGCTGTCCCCTCTCGTCGGCAAAGTCATACATGTCGTCAGTGTCCCCCGATGCCGTTCTCCCCTTCAAATACCGACTAATCGTCTTGTCAGCTTGTCCAGGATCAACAGCATCCAGCTGAAACACTGGTCGGTCCTCAGAGTCTTCGTCGGAATCGTCATCCTCTCCAATTCTTCCCTTCAAAAACTTGTCCATATCTTGGGGACCGTCCTCTCCCTCTGGCATCACGTAGGAACGTCGGTTGTCGCTGCCAGGAGATTCCAGATTGAGAGGTATTTCTCTTCGTGCCTCCATATGTCCCTCCAAATCATCTTCATCGATACCATGAACTCGTTTCATTTCTTCAGGAACTTCTTGATTCTTAGGCATGACG
Organism: Nitzschia sp. Nitz4; assembly: GCA_013372465.1. Lineage (NCBI taxonomy): Eukaryota > Bacillariophyta > Bacillariophyceae > Bacillariales > Bacillariaceae > Nitzschia > Nitzschia sp. Nitz4. Next base: position 39,037 of record WXVQ01000047.1, on the reverse strand, counting down.
TAGGCACGTCCGCCCATTCCAGCTTTCAGTTCTGCTTCATCAGGACCAGCTTGTGGCGGAGGATGCTCTTGATTCGAGACCTTTCCGTACTCGCGGTGACCAGGTCCAGCTTCCATGTCATCGTAACCGTACGATTCTTCATCCGTATCTCCTTCCTGCGAACCTCCAGTCGATTCTGTGGTGAGAGTTTTTGGCGCCGGTACGTTTAATCGCTGTTCTTCTGGTACACCCTCCCTCTTGAATTCTTCTATTTGTTTCTGTGCTTCGGCCAACTGCGCCTGGAGCTTCTTGATCAATGCGGAGTCATCATTGAGCTCGTTCACCTTTGGTTGCACGGAGACAAGCTTCGCACGGGCACCAAACATGAGAGTAGATCGAGTTTCTTCCAGGAAGCTCTTTCCAGAAGAAGCACAACAGATAATGGCCATTTCAGCATTTCCCTGAAGATGTGGCTGTAATATTCGTGTGAGCTTGGAATCGCGGTAGTTGATATGCTTGGGGCGCTTTTTGGGTGGTTGACTCAGGGCGTTGATGACGTTGGAGAGTGCCAAAAGACTGGACAAAAGAGAGCACAGTCAGTATTTGACCTCGTGGCAGATGAAACACAGGAGCAATGCACAAATACATACCTTTGATTGATCTTGGCTCCTTCCTTTCTTCTCTTCGCATTCGAACTAGTTGTCTTTTCGGACCCTGCCAAATCTACCAGGTTGAAGTCGGCCACTCGGACAATCTCAGCCCCAGGACCGACGTCGCGCTCACTACTCTCCACAGAGATGCGGAAAATTGCATGACTGCGCGAGGAGTGCTGGTTCATGTCTGTCCGGGCGACCACACGGTGGCCATTGCCATGGAGAAGCAGCTCCAGAATTTCTTCGGAGGTATGCACAACCTTGGTGGTAGCGGTCAAGGCAATCTCACCGGTGCCACTGGTTCGAATCTGTACTTCAGGCGTTGTACCAGTCACTACATTGGAAGTGGATGGCATGCCCGTGGGTGTACCTTGTGACGCAGTATCCGAAGACTCATCCGAGAGCAAATCACGGAGACGTTCATTGTATACTTCAATGTACGAGACCTTCACAGTGAAGTCACGTGACTGTTGAGCCCCCATGCGCATGAAACGAAACAGATCAGAAGCAATTAGCTGGATGATACCGGCTTGACCTCCTTGTACCCTGCCGTCCCCTTGCATCGTGAATGTTTTCCTGTCACATTGAGAAGGATTCCAAGTGAGTAAAACAGCAAAAGCAATGAGCCATCAAGTCGCATTCTGAACGTACCCACTCCCCGTTTGCCCATAGGCAAAGATAGTAGCGTGCTTGCCATTCAGTACAGTATGCACCATGGATCTGGCGAAACACTTGTACAAAAGAGGTGTTTGTGCCATTTCTTCAAACACCTGATCAAAGTGGAAAAGCGAGCGACCCTCCACTTTTCTGGCAACCCCCTTTTGCACCAAGCTCTCTACGACCCCGCTCTTTTTTACATCCCACACTTTCTTGTAGTCAACTTTTGGCTTTTTCTTCTTGTCCTCCGGGGACTCGGCTTCCTCTTCTGGCGGGGGCTTCAGGCGAACGTAGACTGCAAACAAGATGTTGAGTGTAAGAGATTCGTTGACATCAAACTACGAGTACATCATCACTCCATCATTCCCTCTCTGGCAAGTATTGTACATACCTTTAATTGTCTGACTGTCCAAGAATTTTTGATCAATGGCAAAGGCGCCAACGTCGCCAGTTTTCTTGAGGGTTTGCCCCGGCGATGCACTACTAGGGATAGGTGCTGTCATCGTTCCAGTCTATATTCTATATTCCTTCAGTGTACACACTCTTTCCCTCGATGCTACGTATTTCCAAACTTGTAACTCCCACAGCAAAAGCTCTTGTTGGCGAGAATCCTTACTACGATAGCACTTGGATCGCTCGTTCCCTAATGGAGTGAACGAAGCGCCTTCCGAGTGCCTGGCGCCAGTACTCGTAATGAGAATCCTCGATGACCGGGGGGTCACGCGAGGGAGACCACAAAAATTGGTGTGACATGGGGACGCTATGAATTTGCTCTATGTAACTCCAGCTCAGACAACAAAAAACCCGCGAAACGGACAATTTGTCACGTCTCGCCGGAGTGCTCGCTGACACCAACATACTTTTCTTCATGGTGGTACAGTTTTTTGATAGTCCGCTTGTTCCCCTTGTGTGGACTACGTGTACTGCTGCTCGGGTGGTCCTTCCGTCGTTCATTCTTGACGCGAGGCGTACAAACCTACCAGTACCCTACGTTGCTATTGATAATATGATTGCTTCTGTAACCTACTAAGATCCTACCCTCGTCTTCAGCTTTTGAACTAGAGCACTGAGGGCATTGGCTCCAGAACTAGGAGTCCCACTTTCAGCCGAAACATCAGGAACCACAGTGTCCTTGGCGCTAGAATTCTTCTTGCGTTTCTTGTTTCGTCGTTTAGTTTGTTCCGACAGAATCTCACGCATACCCGACGTATCCTTGTAGTTTGGATCAGTTTTATCGATACCGAAGCGAGAGTCGGACCCATCCAAAACAGCGGCAAAACGACTATCCGCAACGTTCACTTGGAAGTCCTTTCCGGAAACGTCGGCGGCAATTTTGTCTTCCTTGCGCTTGCGTGAACCCTTCATCTTCTTATCCTTGTTCTTCTCCAGACGTTGGAGCCCGCGAATATCGAAATCTCTGGCTTCCTCCTCTTCGTGCTCCCCAGCCAAGAGGAGCTCCAGTTCATGATCTCCAGACTTCTTGTTCTCCTTTCTCTCCTTCTTTCCATGTCCCTGCTTCTTCTTGTCTTTCGTGTCCTCCAAGAAGAAGTTGTCTTCACCCTCGTTATCATCGCTGTTGTCGTAATCATCTTCGGACGAATCTTCCCGGTGGGATACAGGTTGATTGCTAGACCCATCACGCCTATTGCGAGCAGCTTGACGGCGCTCCTTTCGCTTTTGCTTTCGCTTCTCTTGGTACTTTTGCCAAGGAGTCAGCTCTTGAGGTTCCTCCTTGGACTCCAATTTGTTGCGAATCTTGGTTTCGAGATCCTTTGCTCCAGGAATGAACTTGATTTCCTTTTCACCTTCATCGTCTGACGAGTCACTCTTTTCATTCTCGTCGTCGTCATCCCCGTCGTCCAATCCCAACATCTTGCGCATTTGCAGACTCTTTTGGGCTCGGTCATCGTCATCTGATTCTTCGTCACTGGATCCATCCGAAGCCAAGTAGGCCTTCAAATCATCCGTTTCTGTCATTTTTTGCCAGTCGCTGCTGCCATACTTGGTCAACTTTCGCTCCCGCTCTGTATCACCTTGATCCCAAGTACACTGAACCTTGGTTTGCTGCAGGGCACTCACAATGAATTCTGGAGGCTCATAGTTGCTAGGCACATTAGTTGCCTCATCACGCATGGGACGATCATGGATGACTTCGTCCAATTGATCTGCTGGAAGGGCACGCAAGTCGACAGCAGAACTGGAGTGTTCAAATTCCATTCCGTTGACTTCACGGTATGCAATGTCGGCATCTTCTGGTTTGGCAAACTCAACAACGGCGAAATAGTACTTCAATTTGGAAGCTTCGTAAGCTCGCAACTTTTCGGGATCAAAGTCTGTGTTTGCCAGAGCATTGTCACCCTCTGAATTGTCATACTCGTCATCATCAACCTCCTCGTCCTCCTCGTCTACATCATCCGATGCTTCCGTCGGCTTGGAGTCATCGTTTTTCCAAATCTGAGTAGGGCCTTGGAGTCGATCCTTTGCCATTCGTTCCATACCAAAATTACTGGCATACACTTGCACTCGTCGGACACATCCAGGTGGCACAAAGCTGGACAATATGGAAAAAATGTCGACGGCCCGAAGATGCTCCCAATCCATGTTGGTGGCGACCAGATATGGGGAGTCTTCATCAGTGTATTCTTCAGGCGAATCGTAATCGTCGTTGTACGTTGGATCTAGGATACCAGCCTTTCCATAAACGTTGGCTTCTGCTGCATCACTGGCATCATCACCTGATTGGGAAGAGCCGTCTTTTTCGTCATCGTCATCTGACTCTTCCGAAGAGCTCGAAACGGCAAGTTCCCCCCTGGACAAAGCTGTAAGGTAGGCAATACGAGAGGCAGGGTCCTCATTGTTGTCCGACTTTGAGGAATCCTCGGAGTCCGACGCCGTGTCATCGTGATCCTTGCCTGGTGTTACGTCGTTTCCTTGAGATTCATCCTCATCTTCACTCTTCCCAGAATCCTTCTCTTTAATAGTTGTGTAAAACGCCGAAAGTTCCTGATCCTGCTGATTGGATTGTTTCCGAGAGCGCCGTCGACCATACTTGTCCTTTTCGTTGAGCTGGAATCGAGAGTCGGTCAACACTGAAGCAAACCGATCATCCAAAACAATTTTGGATTGATTTTTGTTGGCGACCGACCTGAACTGCGGGCGAGTTTCAGCGGCCGCAAAACGATCCTTCAGGTGCTTTGACTTCTTCGCCATGATAGGAAATCGTTTATTTCTTATGTTTTGTTTTGTTTCTTTTTCGAAGGAATGTTGGTTGGTGAGAACGAGCTTGGGAAGGAAGGACAGACCCTGTCACTTATCGGACAAACGGACGTTAAGTCGTGTTGCTTGAGATCCTCCCGTCACCAGTCAATTGACAATGGGTTACTTTGACAGGGATGAGTTTGAAGAGAAAGGTAAGTACGTTTCAAGAATACTATTTGTTTTCTTGTCCATCATTCGTGGTATCTGCCGCAAGTCTAATCTTGCTTCTTGGTTTGCGATGAACCATAGTATCCAACGCCCTGAAAGCTGTTGAACGCATTCTCGAAGTCGACCGGAATCCGCGTTTGGCTGGAAACGTAGATCACACCTATGACGACAAGTATGCCCTTGCCGACAGCATCACCAACTCTGCCATTCTTGCCGTTCTCAATGCTCTGCATGAGATTGGTTTGACCCTAGAGGTCTTGCAAAGTGTCGATGTGTCGAAGCCAGTGACTATGCGATTGAATCGTCAATGTCTTGTTCCTTCCTTAAGAAGTTATTGTCAAGAAACCAGCTTCAAGACCAGTTGAGACTACTACTAATATTAAGTACGGAAAATCAAGAAGGTGACGGAGAAGCAACCGCCACCAGCACTACCATCACTCAAGTCATACAAGAAATCCACGAGTACCACTGGAACGTGGAATGCAGCTGGAAGGTATCTTTATTCTCTGGATCTGATGTCGACAAAAGTACCGTGTTAGACGAGCGTCGTGCTGCAACCATTCTTGTAATCCAATCTTCCAAGTTGAGCCCCCTGACGGTTCACCATGACAGCCCACCAAAGGATGTGTCATTGACTTGGTTGGTCCAACAGCTCGACGTTGAAACCAAGGCCTCCAAATTTCGCATCAACAGGGCAGATAACGATACGAAGACTCCTCGACGGAACACATACGTTGAAGGTGGATTGCGGTTCCTTGCAAATATTTCAGAATGGACCGAAGGACTCCGAGCGTATTCATTCGTCCTACAAAGATCGGTCATCAATAAACACAACCCAGTTGAGGGTAGCTCGGGGGAGGTGGAATCCGTAACAGCCTTGCATGCAAATGGTATTTTCACACCATTCTATCCTTTCCTTGAAGCTACCAAGAAACGATGGCGTATGGCTGTGACCAGCCAAACACCCCGAACAATTCTGTGGAAGACATTGACATTCCCTGTGAACATACTACCAGCTGGGCTATGCCTCCTCAAAGCAGCAAACCATACAGCGATTCTAGTATGCATGTTTTGGCCAACTTCGATATTCACAAATTTCTGATGGAACAGCGCCGTTCGCTAAGCGAGCATATATGTTCGTTGCAACGATCCTACAACCCAAGGACATGCCACAATACCATCATTTCGTCAACTGAAGCCAAATTTGTTCTCGTTTCAGAGCATGTTTTTGATCTCTAGAAGACGTACCAGGAATGCATGGACTACCTGGAGTACTTGTTGGCGGAGCAACTTGTGGCGGCGATTGGCAAAGAAATAGGACCTGCAGACATAGACGAATTTGTGCACTACCACTTTTCCAAGTTCTTTGATCCAGCACCTCGGCCATTCTGTCTCTCCATTGGGCGCCAAAATCAATACCCAGATGGTGTTGTATCCATTGAAGTTTCAGACGCACAGAATGGCTCTCGGTCAATTGATACATTCGCTCAGACGATTCTTGGTATAGAACCAATCCTGATGACATTGAACGATGTCACAACAGTCGAGCTCACTGGAAGTACCCACGTTCACGGGTACATGCAACACCGTTTTGAGAAAGAAAGAAAACAACACAATCTGGTGGCTCGTGCTCGCCAGTTCTCGTCATTCATTCTTGTTGTTGGGGTAGTGGTTGAACAGAACCGCTTGGAGCCAAAGGACGCGATTATCTTGCAAAGATGAGATGGTAATTCCCTTAGTCATGGAAGAGTTGCCAACATCAAAGGCATTCAAAGATGCTATACAATCATTGTCTCCAGAGCAACAGCAATTTGCCAAGTCATTTCGCTCGATGCAGCTGAGTTCGTCAGTATTGGGCATATGCGTGATCCAGATCAAGCCTCAGTTGGAGGTATTGTTGGGACTGCCCGAGAATGGGTTAACGAAGGAGATTCAGTTGACACATGATTTAATGTCATTGTATTAATGTCATTGTTTGTAGAATACCAAGTTCCGTCCGACCTGCTATCGTTGGATGCGATGGACTCTGTGACGGAAGACAGAGACAAGGTAGCAATTGTGAAAGGTCATGCTCAGGCGCTCCTCGATGTCATCTCGGGATTGCAGGTAAAACAACTGCAACAGAAGGTGCTTGAAAAAGATATGAAGGATGAGATGGCGGGCTCAAAAGGTGAAAAACCCAGCGAAGATTCAACTACGACTATTATTAATCGACCCGACGGAACGAAGGTCCGACGAATACGGAAAAATATGCATGTTGCACAAAACAAACAATCAGACCCCAACACGGCGATATATGTCAGACCCGATGGTAAGAAAGTCCGGAGTGTAAAGAAGAGCAGACCTGCAATTTTGGCTGGTGGGCTCGGGGGTATGTCGACACCAATGCAGAGTGGATTGGAGAAATGCAGCGTACTTCCAGCAGGCGCTGACACGGAAACTTCCCAATTCAATACTACTGCTTTGGTGCCAACGGATATAGAATCCACAGGACATCATACTCACAACAAAAGAGATGTGACATTGGAAGGGAGGAGTCCTGGGACATTTGATGTGACCTTGCTTTCGAAGCTATTGGACACAGCTGTCGAGACACATAGTTGCAACACTGCCTTGAGGGTCACCAGAATCCATACAGGTTACATCTGGGAACAAAACAAACAAGAAAATCTTCTAGCAGCGCCCAGAAAATTTAGATTGCCTCATGATGCTATTCGCTCTGAAACGGCCAAGGCCTTTGACCTACTTGACGCCCTAGGCCGAAGCGGATCTCTCCCCATAGCCTGTGCTGAGATTCATGTTGTGGCATCGATGACCGATGACTCATCACTTCGACAAGGATTTGTTCGGAACTATTATAGAAGACAACGTGAACCCAATTGAAAAGTTGGAGAAATCGAGTCTTCTCATGGCATCAGTGATTCATGGTAAGACTCCCCAAACTCTGGTACGCGTCCCAGGAGATCGACGACGCTTGGAGGCTACTTTCCCTACGTTGATGTCCATGGATACTTCCATCGAGTAGAGCCGAAAGGAAACCACAAATCAACACGATAATGTTGAATCTTGACAACCTGTGTTTGATCTCAAGGGGCAATGGTTGTCGCGGAGCTCTCCTTCGACGTTTGGGAGAGCGCCAATCGATAGATAAATTCATAAAAATGCTCGTAATTTCTCTGGAAGGAGAGATACTCTTGATAGAATTGTCGTCCTGCTTGAGCGATCTTCTCCACTTTACTTGGGTTATCTCGAATCCACACCAGTACTTCTTCGAGGTTGTCCAACTTGGCATCCAACGGAATATATTGCTTCCATGGTTCGAAATTAGGCAGAGACTGATACCATTCCTTGTAGGGACAATCTTGCAGTATGACAGCGGTAACAGTGCTGAGGTGGATTGGCGTCCGAAAGGCGGCCCCCAATCCACACAGCACGAGGGCAGATTGAAAACGTGAATAGTAGTTCTCAGACCGAATTCGTTGGATTGGTAAGAGTTGATTTAAGCCATTGGTTGCATTGGCTTCCCACCACTGTCGATACTGTTTATTCCAAGCAGTATTCAGAAATCCATTACGGTCATCTCCAATCTTGGCATCCAACAGCGCGGGGTTCAGTCTGGAAAAGTACACAGCTCGACATCGTGGACAATGAACCAAGACTTGGGACATGACACTGGTCTGGTTGGCTGCCGGAACGAGCTTGGCGTATTCGGATACATCATCCGTAATTTTATCAAACCACCAAACAGATCCCCTCCAAACAGGGATAGGGCATCGATCATTCCAGGGATAAATGGGGTATGTAGTTTGGTCCGCCATACGCTGAAGTTCCAAAAAGTTGGTAGTCGAAAGAGTTCCTCGTGCTGCATCCGAATTAGATAAGCTGGATAGTTTGTTGGAGAGGTTTTTCTTCTTGGAACGGAGATAATCATCGGAGGACACGGCAAAGGAAACGTTTGTGGGCAAGATTGTGGGAACGCCTCCAGAACCCCGCGGGCCCAACCAAAACAAGGCGTTAGGGTCGCGAATGCTTGCTAGAGTACCCTCTTCACCACTCCCAACCTTTCCCGTTGAAGCTGATAGGAGATCGAGAGGTGATTGTGACGATTGACCCCAAGGCAAAAACAGGTGTTCCAATATTGTGCACCACCACGGTACCAACCTTTCTTGCTTCTTTCCTTGACAAATTAGTTTAGAGGGCGGATGAAATGGCTGTGGAACAATCAAAGTGAATTTCCAAGGGGATTCCCCCATTTTCTCATAGTCTATTGACTCGATGAGGTGTTGAATATGGTTTGTGAAAATTGTTGTTGGAAAGATGCCTTGCTGAAGGCTTATAGCCATGCTCGTAGAAGCGTTCTGTTCTGACATGGATCTGGCAGTTTGGAGAATAGGTGTGGCATTCCATTCCAACAACTTGTGATGCTGGTTGTCGTTTTGGGAAAAACCATTACTATACTCAGCTCGAGAACAAAGGGACGCTGCATCCAATCGGTGGCTCTTGGATTGTGCGGGAGTCCATCCGTTGGAAATAATGGGAAACAAGGTCAACCATGTGTTCGAAACACATATTACTATTATGACACCCAATACAACAAGTCGACTGTGATACTGCGAAGATACCCAATGTATCGCATATGTGGGCAATGACGATGGTACTGGAGGGTCCATTCTTTCACATCCAATTTCGACAGATTGTCGCAATCCGCAGAAAATCAGCGTGCCGACGTTTCAAGAACTTGTATATATAATACAACTTATATATGATAAATACCTTTGAATTTCATTATACTTACTACGAAAAAGCGCCACCACTTCCTCTCCACCCCACCAATTATTCACTCGCTGATGCTTTTATGACTTTATTCATGGTGACTGCGGCTCTACTACAAAAATCTGAACAACATTACACAAGGTACGATTATCGTAAATCGTACCGGTAGTGAAAGCTATTACTTCTTCTGGAATCAAAGGTACTCGAACAAGTAATTTGCCTGCGTATTGCCCTCTGTCTGTTGTTGACTACTCGTAGTACTGGCTAGCTACCGGTAGACTCCTACGTTCTGTGCTGCACCGGTTGCCCACCACATTGGTGGTGGTGGCCTTCCTGTTTTTCTTATGTAACAAACAACTTCATGGATTTCGATGGACAACAATATTAACAACATCTCTTTTACAACGTAGACCATCTCAAAGATCAAAGAATGAAGCATCCTTCTCCTTTCTTGGTTCGACGTGTTTGAGTCTCTGGTGTACTAACGTATGTGCTGCCGCCTGCGGTGTTCGCATCAGTAATAATATGGAAGAACACCACCATCTCATCCCCTCACTCTTTGAAATGTCTCGTTTCGCACAATAGCATAACATGTGTTAAGTACAACTATTGAAAAGTTGGGAATGACACCATGGTGCGAAACGAGCCGAATCCGACAGACATCAACCGGAGTACACGAGTTATTGCCGCGTCGTTTTGTGGATCGCCGTAGGTGTCTTGAATACCGGCAATCTCTTTTCGGTTCAAAAAGTTTTCCGTCGTCGGTCACAACTTCGAGATTCGGCAATTCTACTGCCGAACTTACGAGTAGAAACAACTTTTCTTGATTTTAAGTTTACGAGTAAAAGCAAAGCAATGCTCTCGGTACATTCGCCACTTTATTCTGACAAGCCACGCTGAGCGTCTCCTTCATTTTCCACCAAGAATAGAAGATCCACTCGTAACCATGTGCATCATGTGCAGTTCTGCGGACAAAAAAACAACCACTCCGCCACCAAGAAGCTCCTCCGATAGCCTCTCGATGTACCATACTTCGAGTCTCTCTTCGACACACCGTCAGGCCAGATGAGACTGCGTAGCGATGAGTCCCCCCCTAGAATACCACGATCACCTCCCCTTCAGCCACCACCACGAGGAGATCTGGCATTTCCATCTGACGGTGGTAGCATTACCGCCGTCCCCGGTGATCAATCGAGGATCTTCTCCGTTCAGGCTATCCTAGACATCGTGGATGAGGCACTCCTCATCGCAGAGGACATTGAACCCACCACCAACAACACGAACACAAAGGATGATGGAACTGGTGGTGGTGGTGACAATTGGCAACGAGGAAGACAATGATGGTGATGATGAGGACATCACCAGGACCATCAACGTGAGTCACTATGCCAATACCACCACATCCGTCTAAAAAGGGCTACTACTACTAGGTAGCTGCAAACCAAGACAACTACTAGTACTAATAAAACCCCATTCATTCCCCGCCATGCTGCTAGGTATTAGTGTGGTTTCGATGAGTTCTTCTGAAGGCTGAGTTTCTCCTAGTACTACTAGGCACGAGTGGCTTGGGGGTGTGGACATGTCAGTATCCATCCCAATATTGGCAAGAGCCTGTACAGTACTAGAACTACCGCAAGTGGAACTACAATCGAGACCTTTGGGCCACTGACCTCCTCCTCCAGCATGTACCTCACCACCACAAAATGGCGGTGAGTAGTGAGGAACAACATTTTCACAGATAGTGATTTCTACAAGTTCTTGATTCCAGCGAATTTGCAAGCTCGTACTTCTCGTAATAGTATCATGTGGCAACCACACGAAGAAGTTCCAATGTAGTTGATTTCCTTCAATCAAGATACAGCAAGTCTCGGCAGCGGACAGCATACAGGTTTCGTAGTACGTTCCTGATGCTGTCACAGTCCGGAGCTGGTGGTTTGCTTGACGAACAAGAATGAGAGACTTGAAGATTACAGAATGACGATTTGGTGATGTGCTCTTACTGCGTCGCTGCTACTGGTGCCCGGCAGTCTGGTGACAGAGGATTTACTTTTGACACAGTGATCGAATACAGAAACGTTGTTTGCTGGCGGAAGTGCAGACTATGCTTTCTCGTCACACCAGTGCATTCCTTCTTCTTCTCTTCCACCATACGAAAGAAGAAGAGCCTGTAGTAGAAATCACCAAGTCTGAAAAAGACAGTGCCGGAGTGATATCACCTAGCCGGATGCTACCTTCTTTTTCAGATCGGCCGACGTCAAAGAAAATAGGACCGCTCGTGTTTGCAGAGGCGTTTCCAAGAAGCCCTCAAGAACAAGAACGGCACAGTAGTACTAGGACGAGCAAAAAATTGAAACGAGACTGGCATGCCTGACACTAGGACATGTACTACTTCTCTTACCATCAAGGTACTCGTACAAGATATCAGTGCGATATTAAGGCCATGATGATTCCGTGGCATTGTGCCAAACAACCTGCACCGCACATTTATCCACTCTTTGCAGTGCTGGTGGGACGAAGAGTAGCAGTTCTGGCGGAGTGTTCTTCACGACGGCCCCCCTCAAACCCACTCTCACACTACTAGAGAGTGCGTAATAGTAGCGCACCTACCTCTTCACACATCAGGTTGTGAAGGCCAGGTGGTAGTGTGATGAACAAAAATGATCAAAGATGCCAATTCGTGAGGACGATGATAGCGATGATATCGACGAACGAACAGGGATGGTGGTGGCGGCGATGCCGGTTATGTATCTTCCTGCGAAACTTTGTTAACGATGGTCTGAAAAATCCCCATGAACGGGGGATTTGAAGTTCAACAATGAGGAGAAAGATCGAAGAGGCAAAGTAGTCTTGTGTGTGGTAAGACCAGTGAAATACGTGGAATCGGTGGATTCTACTACTAGTAGTACTCAAGATATCCATAGCACCATCTGCTCAACTATTCTACTAGTACTACTAAAATTGATGTTTCGCCGTGAATTCTGGTGCAACAGGAGTGGTTGGTGGTGGTGATGCACCTGTTCATCCCCCAATGAAACCCTGCCTAGTAGTGTGCTTCCTTCTGAACTAAGATCTTCCCACACTGTAGTAGTAGAGCTCTTCTATACGCTTGCAGGGGATGTCATTCACTACTGCGGTACTGTTACAGTGAGTGAAGCACTCGAACTACTAGAATCACTAGAAGATGAGGTAGAGCTAACACATTAAGATTGGTATATACATGACTTCTGGTTTAAATGCTGGCAACTTCGTCGTGTCAAAATCGCAACAACAAAAACATATACTAGTTCCAACGTCATGCAATACTACTACTACAAACTAGCGTTAGCATCTAATACTAGTGACTGCCACGAAAGGTACTTTGAACAGCACCCCTGCATCGTTGCTCTCTCCACTACCCACCATCACCACCGCCACTAAGGCGCTGGTGCAAGTTTCTTTATCGCTTATGCCAGAGTTTGCATCAAGCAAACTGCACTACTGTCTCCATACAAACAACACCATCTCATTTCTGTGTCTCTATGGTCCATCTTATCTCGACCGTGGGTGGTATCATTTTCCATGCTTGAAATGAGCAAAATGAAGAAGAATTTCAGTAACACAATAGGTTTACTAGTGGCGAAATCCGCTTGGGTGCATTGGTTCCTTCTTGTTGGTTCAATGTTCAAGTACCCAGCGTCTGCCGAAATTCCTCCAAACTCTTTGGTTCGCGTAAGAAGATCACACAACCATTTGTGCTCAAGATAAAGAAGAACCAAGAACCACCCAATACCAGGATGACTACTTATCCTTCTGATACTACAGCAACACTCCTGACCACCACAATACCCGCCTCTCCACCAGATACTTACTTATTCGTGGCCCCTCTGGTGGTGTCGTTGCTTGAAACTGGAAGGTCGCCTCCACAGTGGTTCGCTCACGACTGGCATGGAATTGTCAGCCTTCCCAGCACCAGGACCACCAAGGAATCCGGTGTGGGTGGAAACTCAGAAGGAGGATCAAGCAACACCAGGAGCTCGTCCTTTGTTGATAGATTGTCCCTAGAGGGTGTCCTCGATATCGTGGATGCAGCCCTACTGATTTCCGAGGACGTTCTTTTTGGAAACCCTTAAGGTGAGGACTATGAGGAGCAGGAGCACCGTCATGCATTTACAGCTTCTTGGTCCGACGAAGAAGACTTTGATTGTACAGATGGAAAAGTCACCACCAGCCTTGGTATGATGTTGTGCTTCAGGTGTCACCAGAGAGGTCTTTGGCCATACTAGTTGTTGGTGGTAAACGTCATAGTAGCTGGCCCCTCATTGATATCTGGCTGCTGTCCAGGTTTATCATGCATGATGATACTACTAATACTAGGCTTCTTGTCCTCCACTATTCAACAACCCCAAACGACACTTCACCGTCCATCAAGAACACTACCCCCTCACCCTTGCTTGCTTGTGGTGGAGGGGCGAACGATGACGGCTCATCAGCACCACCGCACAGCGCTACTGGGAATGACAGCTAGAAGTACTAGTATTGCAGCACGATGGCGGCCACCCTGGACGACCACAGAGGAGTCTTGGTGCCCATTTGAAGAGGCCCAACCATGCGGCGGAACAACAATAACCCTGCTATGTCTACTACTATCCGAGTAGGATGAAGAAGCAAGAAGGACAATGTGCTTGGTGGCGGCACTACTACGGCTAATAGCCCATCTATCTTTTGGAGACCTCAGGATACTGGTGGTGGCTGGTGCATTGAGCAAGAACAAGAACCGGCTTCTAGTACTACTGTTATTCCATCATGCCACGATGCCTGCTGTACCCCTCGGATTCATTGACATCAGCTCGACACACCAGTGGGGATGGGAGCTGCCTCGTCCTCCGTGCCTTCTTGGTGCTACTCGTAGCAGTTGCTGTGGTACTACGGGCACCAGCAGGAGCATCGCCAGCCACCACCAGCGCTACCGGTAGTAGCAGTACCACCACCAGTGGTAGCAGTACTATTCACAGTAAGTGTTTCTCCTTCCAGTCCAAAAAGAAAAAGGGGACGAGTACTAGTAGTAGAGAGTAGATTCGTAGTAGTGCTAGTAGCAGTGCCACCACCACCAGCCTCTCTACCGGTAGTAGTAGAGCGGCAGTAGTATTTCTACCACCTAGTTATAGTACAAAGCTGCCGCCAACTTGCTTCCCATGCTCCTTTCTCACACACAGTCAACATCCTCTGTTGATGACACGAGCGTCACAATATTAAGGAGTCAGACAAAAACATGGAAGCACCCGACGAGTATTTGAACATGGAAGATCAACCTGCCTGGAAAAGGTTCAGAGATAGTATGTGTGCCTGTGAACGAACGGATGAAAACTTGCTGGACTTGGCATATTCCCGCGTTTTGGCCTGCACATGATGACCTTTTTGGTGATTTTTGGCGTAGCAAAGCCAATAGATTTGTATTTACTTCAAAGTGGAGAATATAGCAAAATGTGGTACGACATTGGAGATTCTCTCGTCCTTTGCGAGTCTTCTCGCTCCTGGGAGAGAAAAAGATGCATTTGGTGCATTTTCTTCTATAAATCTAATGGGTTGTTCTCATGAAAAGCACAGCGGAAAGTATACAACCGAGGAACCACGCCAATCTTTGGCGACTGGCACTGCTTTCGTCGTCGTCTGATACCAGTGTGCTGTTGAGGGATGTGTCGTTGCTGGTAGGACTTTCGGTCCCGTTAATGCTGCTTGCAATACTGGGAGCCACGGTGGGCAAGGTGGAAGGTTCCAGCGTCAAATCTCGACATGCAAAGTTTCCAGTTTCCGAAAGGTCTTGTGGAGATTCACAAAAACAAGAACGGATGCTTTCACCGTCCACAATTTCAAGTGTTTCGTTGTAAGCCGCGCAGTGCAGATAATCGTCACTATCCCGAATGCCACAGTATGGACATTCCACCTGTCCTATGATTGAGGGATTACAGAAACAAGGAAAGTCTTCCCCGGCTCCACACCGTGTCGAAATGTGAGATCCATAGGATTCCCCAGGAGACAACACCAACACGGTTCCATCTGTCAACTGCAAGGTGCAAACATCTTCATCGGCTGTCACTGGCTCGGTGGGACTGGGGGTGAAGTTGGAGACTGGAGCACTGGTAGGAGCCAAAGTAGGTGCACCGGACGGATGATGAGGTACTGGACCTTTGGTGGGCGAATGACTAGGACGCAAGCTAGGCGTCACGGACGCCGATGCGGATGGCACAAGGGTTTCAATGTCTTCTTCCGTGGTAGGAATGGGTGTAGCTCGAAGAGCAGTCGGATTGGGAGTTGGTCGAGTAGTGGGTTGTTGTGTTGGTGACTCGGTTGGTCTTGTTGTCGGTGGTCGTGTTGTGGGAGCCATTGTGGGGCGCTTGGTTGTGGGGTTCGGGGTAGGGTTTTTGGTCGGTGGAGAGGTCGTTCCGACCAGCAGTGCATTTCTCTGTTGCATCAAGTCAGGCAGGTTCCCTTCGGACCAAAAATCAACCGAAACAATGTTGACTGGAATTCCATGCGTGGCATAACATGCATCCAAGGCACTGCCAGCCCACGCAACGGTATTGATCTCTTTGGCGGCATCTCGGCTAGGTTGATATTCCATCCCGAACAGCCCCGATTCGGTCACAAAGGCTTCCATCATGAAGAACTCCTCGGTGGATGACTGACCTCTTGTAATAGGACATCCATTCTGCATGGCATCCTCCAGTTCACCGACAGATTCCCAATCGAAACCAGTGGCCACTGTAACATCAAACAAATAGTTCAAACCTTCATAGTGTTCTCCAATCCCGTATGGACCCTCGAAATAAAAAAATACAACTTGTTTTTCCATATCAATCAATTCTCCCACCGTTGGCCATTCGGTAGTCTCTACTGGCCAATGGTCATACATATGATCGGACAATCCTGTGGAATCCACGAGTTCCTTAACTTCCGCCAGCGTAATATCTCCTCCTGCTTCTTCATTGATTTGGAGGGACAACAAAAGCACATTCCGAGGATTGGCCTCCACCCAGTCCTTGATTTCTGTAAAGGCATCCACAGGATCCACTCGTCCAATTCCACAACCAATCGAATCACTTCCATGGCACAATTCCAAATCACCACCACATTTGCAGAGGTCCACGTTGAGTGCTCGGTAGCCAGCATCCAAGGATTCCACAATGGGGTCTGTCATGTGATTGGCAGCAATGATAAATCCATTATCTACCGACGACATGGCGTTGTGGACCATGGCAAAATAAACCTCAGAGACGGGGACACTGCATAGATTGGTGAGGCCTTGACATTCCAAAGGAGCTGCCCATGCAATGGTGGTTGTGCCGATCCAGGATGGAACGACAATGCAGGCAACGACCAAGAAGAAGAGGTGCCGTATGATGGACTGGGGTGAATTCATGGTGCCGCGTAAGTTTTGCTTTTCCTAGCCTGTTGCGAATTGTGATGATAGACAGAAGGAAGTATCGGTATACCGATTCACTGTCAGTTTACTTGCAAGACAGTCTCCCCTCTTGAATCGCTTTTTCGCGGAAGACAACACTGGCACGATCCCACCAACCAAGACTCGTGCTATTCCGCGGGATGATTTGGACTCCTCGGACTTCTTTCTTTTTATCGGACACAAACGGACATTCTCAATTCCGCGCCAAAAAATAGTGACCACTGCGGCTTGGCGAGAAACCATGGACAACCATTCCTTGTGTTGTCCAACATCCGTGGCCTAGGTTGTATCGCTGCACCAAACAGGCATTCCTACACGATACGTTGCATAGCATACCTTTACCATTGTGCCTTCTCTGCTGTTTCTACTGCTACTGTTCCAATAGAGCACATGTCCAATGGAAGAAGATGATCATTGTACGCCCACCCACAGTATTCCTCACAGCATGCCGTTGATGGAAATGACACAAGATTGTGTCGTGGAGTGGAATGAAACGACCCCAACAACCACCACATCAACAGAAGGAATGGATTTGGAGTCATCTAATGAAGAATGTGGTGCTATGAATCGAGAACAAGAGTTGGATGTCATGTTTGATATTCTACAGAAGGAAGGAGCCTATCCATCGTTTGCTCAAGGAGGACCTCCAGATGCCGTTCGTCCAGGAACCAGGTCACTAGCGTCTCGCCGTCGTCGTCGACAAAATAGACCCACTCAACCCACTCGGAATCCCAAACGACAACACACTGTCACCAGTCGAACGAGTATGGCTAGTAGTACGTGTACCAGGCCGAATCGCACCGTACGACAAGGTGTCAATGCCTTGCCATCGGTGGTGCTGCCACAATCTTCGTCCCGTTTGACATCCTTTCCATCTGTCTCGGGAGTATTCGATGGACTTTTGGAGGATTTATCATCCAAGGAGAACGTGCGTCCATCTCTCAGCAATGCGCAGAAAGTACTACCCACCGAAGCAAGGGAGAAAGATGTGAATGTTGGCAAACAAGAGTCAACAACAGCAGCTCAAGCCGCTGAAGTTTCTGTAAAACAGTCATTGGAGAAGGCTATTGTTCCAACTCCATCAACAAACCCAAGTGATTTGGGAAGCAAAGCGCCAACGGACAACCCCATCAACCCAGCGGCAACGTCAACACAGCAGTCTGTCGTTGATCAAGACATAAAAATGCAGGCTCCTGATACCGCCAACCAAAGAACAAGTAGTGATGAGTTTGGGGATTTGGATTTGGGTGGATTCGATATGGATCACCTGGATGCTCTGTTAGATGCCAAGTCTTCCTCCGATGCCTTGCGCATCCAAGAACAGTCCGTCGTTCCCTCCACGAGCATTGCTCATCCTCCCCCAGAAGCTACTATCGTGGCTCGCAAACAAGAGCTCTCCTACGAAGATTCAGCATCAGCAGTGACAACGTCAAATGAACATACTTCCAATAGAACGATCTTGGCAGACGAGTTTGGAGAGTTTCCAGACTTTGATTTCGATCTCCTTGATTCGGCAGTGGCTCAACAAACGATTCAGTCCAAAGAGACCTCATTGGAGAAGGAAACGGTTCATAATGTACAGGATACGACCAGCGATACAGGATTACGTTTTATTCAGTTTTCACGGTACAAAGTCTTGTCGGTCCAAGAAGATCAAGTCAACTTTCGCAAGACTCTCTCAGTTGCCAAATGGGTCGAAAAGATGGCACGTGAAAAACAAAAGCTAAACCGTCTTCACAAAGATGCCAATGTGGAGTTATGTGCCGGCGAGGCTTCTTCTGAAAGTTCATTTGCCTTGTCTCCCAATGAATATCCAGAGTGTGGCAAGATTCAACTACGTGGACAATGGTATTATTCCATCATTGCGGCTGGTGATGTCATCCATGTGTGCTCTCTGGAAGGCCAGTTCAAGACTGACGAAACAGCCTTGCCTCTGGTCTTGCACACTCACCCCCCGGTGGGAAGTCTCCAAGACGATTTGGTCCTGATTCACCATCCTGATTCGTTAATGACTCCGACTGTCGTCAGCGAGACGGTTTCCTGTCCTCGACGTGCCGTCTTGAGATCGAGAACTGGATCCACCCTGCTCACCAACCCTTCCACTCTGATGGGCTCCCTACGCCACGCCCTTTTTGGTGTGTGCATGAAAGAACAGAATTTTGAACTACCCTTTGTCCAGCGGCATGTGCATCAGATCATTCGAGAGAATGCGGAGAGTTTGTTGGGTTGTGGACTGTCGTCTAGTGATGCAGAGCGTCAAATGTTGGAAACCATGCCGATATTGCGCGAGTTTGTAAAGCAACATACCACATTTGCTGGAGTGACAACCAAATCTCCATCGGCTGAGCCTTCGACGCATGTTCTAGGTCATTTGGGTTCCGACAAAGGCATTCACTTTGCTACTCATGCGACATATTCCATTGAAGAACCCGTCGTCAGTCCAGAACTGGCTCTCAAGGGTTTCGTTGATGCGGTGCTGGAAACTTCCACCAAGCCCGCAGGCCCTGGAAGATCCGAGAAAAAGGATTCCCTTATGGCCCTGGAGCTCAAGACAGGACACAATCAGACTTCCCAACACACGCACATGGGTCAACTGTCCTTGTATATTCTGATGCTTCAAGGGCGCTATGGCATACGACCTGCCAATATGCCTCCTTCCTTGTCATCGGGGCTGTCTAGCAGCATGGGAGGCAAGCCAGACCCGGAGGGTGCTGCTTCTGGAGGTCTGCTGCTGTATATGAACCAGAACTCCGCAAATGCAGTTCATGTTGCTCCGGACATTAACGAAATCAAAACACTGCTCGCTCAGAGGAATATTTTGGCGGCTGAGATTGAACGAGCTTCCCAGCCACGAGGAGTGCAACTTAGCTACACCGACGAAAACGGAAATCCCAAGGAACGCAACCCAACCGTCAAACTATTCCCTGCTCCAACGGCAAAACTCCCTCAAGTTCAATCTTCTGTTCATGGTTGCAAACGCTGCTATGAGAATCATTCATGCATGTTATATGCTAACTCAGAAATCCTAGACGAAGATTGGGCGGGAGTGAAAAGGACTCACGGTGAACTGTTGTCTGAATATACTGGCCATCTTCAACCAGACGATTTGGAATACTTTCGAAAATGGGATCGTTTAATTGATTTGGAAGCTCACGCGACAGTTGGTACGGTTGCAACTTCATGGTTGACGCACCCAGGAAGCCGAGAGCAAGGAAGCGGTGATTGCATGTCGGGTTTGATATACGACGGTGCAGAACCGAAACCGACAGGGTCGGGTGTCTTTCTCCGTTTCCGGAGGTCAAACTCGGCCGGACTTGTCACCTCCAATCAATCAAACCTCAACAAAGGCACCCATGTTGTAATCAGTACGGATGGAACACCGTTTGAACGGCATTCTCAGCAAGT
Source organism: Nitzschia sp. Nitz4 (assembly GCA_013372465.1). Lineage (NCBI taxonomy): Eukaryota > Bacillariophyta > Bacillariophyceae > Bacillariales > Bacillariaceae > Nitzschia > Nitzschia sp. Nitz4. The sequence continues at coordinate 18,706 of WXVQ01000047.1, read as the reverse complement.
CTACTTGAGCACGCAGCAAGAGCGGAAGAAATTCCGACACCACTTCGGAATTATCCGAGGAGACTTCGGGAGTGCCACAGGCACCAAAGTTCTCGTCTCGGTTGACCGTGGGAGTTTGGATCGAATCCGTGGAATGGTGTCGCGATACAGTCGTTCTACAGAAACGGAAGATAGTTTGGAGCTTAGATTCCGTTTGGATAAAGATACAGCTGCCGTAGGAATTGGAACACTTCGACAGAACTTGGTAAGTCTCTTCACGGCAGATACAGCAAGATCCAGCGGTGACGCCACTGCAAGGAATATCACTCGGCTTCGTCGCTTCCCTCGGTTGCGCGACTTCGTGGTACGACAGAAAGTGCCGACGTTTTTGCCAATAGACGAAGATTCCATCTTTCAATCAATCGAGAGGGATATTCCAGGGTGCCGCTCTCAGGAACTGATGCGTGATTTCCAAAAACTCAACCAGGACCAACGTGATGCAGTACTGAAGGTATGTGCTCTGGCGGTATGAGTATGGTTGAAGTGTGTTCTTGATCTAACACGGGTGACGACTTCTAGTCCGTTTCTGCGAAAGACTACGTATTGATCCAAGGAATGCCCGGAACAGGGAAAACATCTACGTTGGGCTACATTGCAAGGTTGTTCGCTGCTTCGGGAAAGCGTGTGCTGATCACCTCGTATACCAACTCTGCTGTAGACCATGTGATGCAGAAACTTGCGTCAGATGGACTTGACAAGCTTGGTGCTGATGGTTTGCCATACATCGTTAGAGTTGGCCCACGTCACTCTTGTCAGGATACTCTTGGTCTACATGCTAGTGTGTTGGCGACTCGACTCGAGGAGAAACTGGGCGACAAGCGCATGGAGTTGTCACAATCTAGTATTCGTCAAAACAACCTTCCTACCGCAGAATCTCTAAAGAGAGTGGTCAGTGCGGCCCGCATCGTGGGAACAACAGTTCTGACAGTGCCCCGAACACCTCTTCTCGTAAATGAACACTTCGACGTTGTTATTGTTGACGAAGCTGGTCAAACCAGCCAACCAGCGGTCCTGGGTGCACTGATGGCTGCAGACTCATTCATTCTGGTAGGAGATCACCAGCAACTACCCCCACTCGTCAGTAGTGAAATTGCCAAGGCTGGAGGTAAGAAATCTTGATCATGTATCGAGACATTAAGACATTTCATGTATATCCTAACAATCCTTCTTTGCGACAAAAGGCTACGGTGAATCATTACTATCAACATTGGCTGAAAAGCACCCTTCATCAGTAGCTGCACTTACTTGCCAATATCGCATGAGTGAAGAGATTTGCAAGCTGAGTAGCTATTTGATATACGGCGGACGTTTGAAATGCGGCAGTGAGGCAGTTCGTACACAAAAACTACCCCTGCCTCATTTCCCTCACAACCTACCTCCCACCGTGACCGGTACCCAACGTTTCTGGCCCTGGCTCAAGATGGCCGTTGATCCAGAGAATTCTGTCATGTTTGTCGATACTGACAATATCCGAAGGGTACAAGGTGACGACGAGGAACGTACTCAGTCCCTGGAAGAAACGCTTGGCAGCAGAGTCGGTGGAAGTGTCGTCAATCCTTCAGAAGTGACGCTCATTCGCAACATTATCCACGGTTTGATTGCATGTGGACTAAACGAGAGTGCCATCGGAGTGATCAGTCCTTTCCGTGCACAGGTTCATCTGTTGGAAGAAGATGCTACTTTTGCAGGTTGGCGGAAGAAAGGCCTTGAAGTCTCAACGATCGACCGCTACCAGGGTCGTGACAAGCCTGTCGTCATTTTGTCTTTTGTACGAAGCAACGCCGGCGGCAAGGCTGGCAAACTTCTTCAAGACAAGCGCCGACTCAATGTGGCTCTCACCCGAGCCAAATACAAGCTAATCATGGTCGGGTCGTTTTCCACCCTCAAATCGGGCAGTGCGCCCCTCAGGCCACTGTTGGGTCGTTTGAATTCCAAGGGCGGCCACCGTTTGCTACTCCCAGAAAACGCCTTGGATTGCTACGATATTGCCTCAAACAAACCTTAGTAGGTGGTAAGAAATAACTCCCTTTTGATTAGAAGCTATTCCTTGCTTTGTTGTCTTGTTCTGTCAACAGCACGACGTCTCGAATTGCTTTCGATAGGGATGAAAGTCCTTCGCCCGTGACCCCAGCACTGATTTCTAGAATTTCGCCCGAGAAACGAATCCCTGCAGTGACACAGACCGTTCGTAGTTGTGAAACAACCTTTTTTCTGGTGGCTTCGTCAAGGAGATCCACCTTGTTGGCAACAACAAGGGCGTTACGCTCCAGCATAGATCCGTCCCCATAGGCAGAAACTTCGTCCACCAGAATCTGCAAATCTTGTTTTGGGTTCCGACCATCGGTACCGGCCACATCAATCATGTACACAAGGGCTTTGGTACGTTCCAGGTGACGAAGGAAGTCATGGCCACGTCCTCTTCCTTCCGAAGCCCCAGCAATGAGTCCAGGAATATCGGCAGCACATACCCGGAATCCGTCACGGTATTCAATGTATCCAACCAGGGGGTTCAGTGTGGTGAAGGGGTATGGGGCAATATGAGGAGTCGCCCGGCTCATGGCCGCCAAGAGACTACTCTTCCCAGCGTTTGGGAAACCCACCAATCCAATATCAGCAATGAGCTTGAGCTCTAGTTCCAAATACGCCGAGTCTCCCATTTTGGGTTCCGCATACTTGGCCAATACCTCAGGGGGAGGTGTGGGACCATTGTAACTGGCAAACATGGCAGAGCCTCGACCGCCTCTTCCACCGCGTGCCACCACAGCATACGACCCAGGTTGATCCAAGTCCGCAATAACAACGGATTCTCGTTCTTTGTTATTCCAAGGAGACAAACCATCAAAGTCAGCCTCGGGGAACATCATGTTATCCTCCTCATCGTCTGAGTCCTCATCGGAATCATAGTCGTTGGAAGCTAGATATGGGGCACGGGGTTGTGAAAAGGCGTCGGTAGCCAAATAGGTGGGTGTTGGATGGTCACCCATGTCACTTTCCAGGGTCGGATCCTCGGAAACAATCTTACGAACGGTCTTGTTTTCTTCATCCCATTCTTCATCATAATCAATGACCCGCCGAATCACCACCCCACAAGGTACTCGTAGGACTGTGTTTTTTCCATTCCGCCCATCCATTGCTTGACTTCCACCCGCCGTCCCAGCTTCTGCTAGAACATGCGGATGCGTCCATCTCAAACTATGTTCCTTATCATCAGCCACAATAATCACACTGCCGCCATGACCTCCATTGCCTCCATCGGGTCGTTTCTTGTGTTTCCGACCAATCCGGAACATGGCAACAGAACCTTTTCCTCCAGGACCTCCCGTCACTTGGACTCGTGTTTTGTCAATGAATCGGTAGCTAGCTCGACCACTATCTCGGCGTTCCTTGATTCTCTTTCGTTTCTTTTTCTTGTTGATATCAATGTCAATTGTAATCCACCGTTTTTGTGACTGTGTTGTTGCTGCTGCTACTGGATCCAAGGAGGATAAAAGTGTGGGAGAACAAACTCCCAAGGCAGCAGCCACATGACGACTACTACAAGTACTAGAAAGAGAACTTGTCGTCGTACAAGGTCTGAATAGTGTTCTGGCCAAGGAAAACATCGTGTTCCAAGTAACTAAGGATGCCTGTACAGAATGCCAGGGGAACAGGCAGGTCTGTGAACACGAACGGTATGAGAAAGAAACATTGGATCGAGCCATCAGCCATCACGCCATCAGCCATCCTCCTCCTGGGAGGAGGGAACGGATGGTAGTAGTCTGGCCGTCATCACATCGCTGGGGTCACGAGTCGCGAGTCATCCAGACACAAGACTGCAGTGGAACGGGTTTCAAGAAGACCAAGGAAGGACACAACCAAAAATTCTGCTACGAGTACGTCGTTTGGACCATGGCCCGAGGACAGTACAATCCAGTTCAATCAGATGCCGATGTTGTACTGACGACCGACGTTCATGATGATGATAACGTTCTGGATGAAGGAGAGACCAATCACGTGGAAACAAGCCATGGCCTGAACAACAACAGCGAGGATGACAAGCGGCTTGTGCCCACGCGGTACGAAGCTGCGGAAATGACTGTAGATGATGCCATTGAACGGTTGGGTATGGGGCCTTTCCAACTCTGGGTGTTGGTCGCAGCCGGAATGTGCTTTGCAGCGGATGCAATGCAAGTCATTTTATTAGGATTTCTTTGTGAAGTCCTCAAGTTGGAGTGGAACTTGACCGTCGATGAAACGGCCTTTATCACGTCCATTCTCTTTGTGGGAGCTATTTTTGGAACTCTCATTTTGGGTCCATTGGCGGACCACAAAGGACGCAAAGTTATTTTCTTATTGGCGGGATCTATTATTTCTGTCTTTGGTATTGCTGTGGCATGTTGTACAAATTATTGGAGTGTCTTGGCCATGCTCTTTATGATTGGAGTGGGTGTGGGTGGTCTTACGGTCCCCTTTGACATTCTCGCCGAATGCATACCATCGCACTCGAGAGGCAAAAACTTGTTGGTCATTGAGTATTTTTGGACAGTTGGTGTATTGTTTGTCGTCTTGGTGGCACATTCCACCCTTGGCAATGGCCAGACATCCGGCAACTGGCGACTCTTTGTGGTGATTTGTTCCATGCCTTGTTTTGTGTCTGTCATCATTGGGGTTTTCTTTGTACCAGAAAGTCCTCGGTGGCTGTGCACTGTTGGACGTTGCGATGAAGCACTTGTCATTCTCCGCGAAGCGGCAACGAAGAATGGAAAGGATCCTGACATACTCTTTCCCGAAGGAACTCAGATTTTGGAGGAACACGAGGAAGAAGCTAACTTTTGTGAGCTCTTTAGTCCCAAGTGGCGATGGACGACGCTCAAACTGTGGGGTGCTTGGTGTGCCTTTGCCTTTGGTTACTACGGAACCATCATGATCATTACCGAGATCTTTGCCAAAGAGGGACCAACAACAGATGACGACAACACTTCGGAAACGTACAACTTTGACTATGGAGCCATTTTTGTAAGTAGCTCGGCAGAGTTGGTGGGAACGTCCTTTGCTATTTCCTCTGTGGATAGTGTTGGTCGTATTCCCCTACAAGTGGTATCGTACTTCATGGCTGGTACCTGCGTCTTCTCGCTTTGTTTCTTTGCATCCCGGGACGCCCATCGTGATGTCCTCATTGCATTGGGTTTCGCCGCCAGGATTTTCGAAATGGCGGGTAGTTGTGTATCATGGGTCAGTACTGCCGAGATTCTGACAACTGATGTCCGTACCACCGGGCACAGTGCCGCCAATGCTATTGCTAGGATTGGTTCCCTCTTTGCGCCTTTCCTTGTTCAAAGTGACAGTTCCCTGGCTCGAAAGGGTTTCATCATGTTGACGATTCATCTCATTACAGTTAGCTGCGTGAGCCAGCTCCCCGAAACCAAGGGAAGTCATATGGGAACCACAAGGGAAGAAGAAGAAGATTTGGATGATTTGGTGTTGGAGGAACACGAAGCGGACGAGCCACTTGCTGCGGAAGACCATGTCATCACCTAATTAGTGCGCTACGTTTTGGAAGATGCTATGACTCCCACCATTCTTACTTTTTGGACAATCTAATCTTCCGGGCAAAATATGTTCGACGAAGCTTGGGGAAATTCCCACTAGAAGTACATTTACTCGAGTGTCTTGGGGTTGACATCAGCCTCTTATTCCATGGTACAGGTACAGCACGGAATAGTATTTGGTAACAAGAAATAGCGCGATGGTTCGTTCCATCTAATCATCATCTTCGGGTGAATCCAGTTTTTGTCGTTTCATACCATTGTCACCCATGTTGTCGGGTGTTCGTTTTAGACCAGCCATCATCATATTATTACCATTGCCTTTGCCCCCTTCTTTCATTTGTCCTCCTCCTATTCTATTGTCCATTTGTAGCTTCATTGCTCCTGCGTCCATACCTAGCGAGCCTCGTTGACCAAAGCTGCCCCCCATTGTCCCGAGTCCTAAGGAACCTCGAGGCCCCATACCTAAACCCAGGGATCCACGCTGCCCCATACCACTCCCAAACATGGAGTCAACGACGCTACCGCCGCCCAAACTTCCCTGCCGTTGTGCCATCATGTTTGCAGGATTGTCACTGCCTTGGTTCTGTTGCATGCGGACTTGTTCTTGTTGAAGTTGTTGTTGTTGGTACATATTCATCATCATGGTAGTTTCGTGTAATTCTTGAAGCAAATTCATATGATGCAGTTTTAGCATTTCATAATGTCTGTGGAGAATTGGACAAAAGAATAACATGAGAACTAGGGACATGACACCCATCAGTCAATTTGTCGCAAGTGGATGACGTACTGGTTCACTTGTCCACCAGCAGAAGCCGGAGGCATGCCACCTAAGGTTCCACCACCAGCAGCCAGGGCGCTAGCACTCGGACCCATACCCATACCAGATCCTCTACGATTCTGACCCATGGAATCTGCGCCGCCCATACCATCCATTCCAGGACCTTGAGCAAAGTTGCCTGCATTCATACCGCCCATACCATCGCCCCTTTCGTCGTCATCGTCTGCTTTTCTACCAAGCTTTCCACTGACGATACGGACGCCTAGACGCTCCAGCTCTTGCATGACCCATTCTCGGGTAGGTTTGGGTCTCATAGTGGAACGCCAAGCTCTAGTCAGGGCTTTGGCTCGTGCACATTTTTCATCTGCTTCCGCAGAAGGGAAGGTTCCCAAAGCAATGGTTTTGCCTGCCCATTTGACATGGACTGCCTTTTTGGATCCAGCTATATCGTCACTCATTGTGCACTCGAATCCGTGTTGGTCGTACTCGTGGTGAATTAGGATGGTGGTCCTGACTGTGAACGATCGGTGAATAGCAAATGAATTCCACTCACAATGTGGTGATAATGCGATTGGGGGTGTCTTCAAATGGGTCACTGTGTTGCAAAATGACTTTTTCTACCCTACGGGTTCTACATAGGTGTTACTGTGCCACCGTCATCGTGTTTCCTTTGTCTTATGCAGTATGTGAATTATCCCCCTTTTGAATGGTGCAGCGAAGAAATGACCGAACCCGGACATAAATGAGTGTTTGTCCGTCAACGACCAACTTGACTAAAAGGAAACTGGAAGTTCGCACGGCGAAGGGTGGTACGAGATCATTGCCACCAACTCCAGAGTTGGACAATGTGGCGTCGCGTGTGAATTAACGCAGTGCATGTAGTTCAGGATCGCTCTTGCTACCGGTAGAATGCCACGACAACGCAACATCACTGGTCGTCAAAATCCCAAGGAGGAAAACTCTAAGAAGGAGGTGTCTCCTCAAAGGGGCCGGAGGAAGGGACGCCAACAATCGAATGGTCTCTCCTCGATAGTTTTCCTGTTCATTGGGTTGCCTATGGGATGGTTTCTTTCTAAAGTGGCATCTGGGCTCATAAATTCATCGGTGTACCCCCATGCTGCTGTGGTATCAACGCGCTTCCCCCTTTGGGGCAGTCCAGAGTTCGAAGCGCGTTGCCGATGGGCACTACAAGCGTCGGCCCTTTCGGAGGAAGGAAATGTTGTGCACATTACAAGTTTTCCTGAAAGTCATGAAGGCTTATCTGAGTGGGTTTCCGCACTAGTTTCTGGTCGATTATTTCAAGAACTCCTCCATTCTGAAATACAAGTCGAGTTTCCTTTTGTCAACCTTGCCGAATTGGTGGAACCCGTTTCTCCTAATGTTCCATGGAAGTTGGTTAATGGAACAACCTGTTCGAAACAAGACAGATGTATGAATGTGTATGGGCATCCATCGGAGCGCCAATCCTTTGATTTCGAAGGGGAGCCTCTTCCTTGGGTTCCCATTTACCGACATGCCTCCAAACTTCACAACGCAAGAAATCGCATTGTGGAGTCCGACTATGGAGAATTGCATCGTCGAATACCAGGCTTTGGAGTTGCCGATGGCTTTGCTTGCGCCTTTCAAAGTCTCATTCGTCTTTCTGAATCCGCTACCAAATATGAGCCGACATTATTCACTGAGATACTTCCCGCCATGAGGAACCCACAAGCATTGGTTTTGACGTTGTACATTCGGACCGGGTTCACTGAAGGCGATGCTCTGGAAATCAACCACGGTCCTGCAGAGCCGACCCGGACAACTATCAAAACAACAGAGTGTGCCTTGGAACTTGAAAAGACGCATGCTGGACCTGTAACCTGGTTGGTTCTGAGTGATTCCACATCTACAAAGGAATGGGTAGCATCCACCTACAATTCAGGCAACCGCCAAGTTTTGGTAACTCATGCACAAGGGAAGCACAGTCGACCGGAAGGGTCTCCTACTACAAGTGACTTTGCAGATGGGTTTATTGATTGGTACCTAATGGGGGAATCAAATGCTGTCATTACCAACAATGCTTGGTATAGCTATGGGTTCACTGGGGCACTGCGGACAAGCCGTCCGCTGTATGAAGGGGGCGACGAGGGACGATGTCTACTAGTTCAGTGGCTACTATAATGATACCTTTCATCATTCGTTGGTGGCGTTTCCATGACCGTCACTGTCTTTTATGTCTTCCGCTGATGTGAGAAGCTTTTCATCCTCTGCTTGTGGTGATGCGTCACTTGGCTTTGTATTCATGATGGAAAGCCCCAAGTAGCAAGTGACCGCTTTGATCTTTCCGTTGAGTACAATTTGTTCCATTACCAAGGGACCAGGAATCTTGTTCTTCCACATGCTCTTCCCAAAAGCCAAACCATCTAGATTCTTGGGCAAAAAATAGGCCATTGGCTTGTTACCAATTGCGGTCCGAGCCATTTTGAGGAGGTCGTGACCGTCTGCGTTGACATCACCTGTCGACAGTTGGATGGCAGACAAGTCATACCCCTTCGGTCCACATTTGAGATATTCAGTGCCTCCCCAAGGAGGAGACAAAAATATGCGATCTATAGTTGTTGGAAGCTTCTCGATACCCATAATGCTTTCGTTGCTGGGCTCTTCCTCAGTGTTTGAGTCCTTGTCAGCTGACAAAACTCCGTCTGTGTATTTTCCTAAAACGTCGCAGGCATTGGCGTGGATCAACCGAACTTTGTTTTGATCAACCCCATAAACTTTGAGGTTCACAGCCGCTTTTCTCAACTTTTCCTTGTCTATGTCTACTCCAACAACCAATTTCACACCCGAATGCTGTGCAAATGCAATGAGATTGCCACCACATCCGCAAAAGAGGTCCAGCACCACCACACCTTCTTCGTCATCTACCATCTTTGTGGCTGTATATACAGCAATGGCTTCAGGGGTGATACTGTACCAACTTTCTTTATCTAATTGGATTCCATCGTCGAATTTCGAAAATAAACGATGTCGTTGGGACCAATATTTGTGGGGGACTTCATCCTTTGGGTATGGGTTCACAACTCCATCCCCGTTGTCGCCGTTGGGCAAAGGAACGAAGTTGTCTCTGTAGTTTCGATTCTAGGTAAAAAGTGAGACTACATGCAAATCCTCGAACAGAGGGCACAGGTGATCCATTGTTGCATACCTTGGGAAAGGGCCGCTTGGCATCCCGGGACTTCTGCACACAAATTTGCGGATGTTCGGTAGAGTCATCTATTTGCGCTTGTACTTCCTCGGCGAGCACCCTCAGTAGGTTGCCTTCATATTCTTTACGAGCGTTAGAGTCCCATTCAGATACAATGATGCTCTTTTCAGTAGCGGGTTCCACCGATGAAGGTTTTGTATCGACATCACCAACATCGTTGACACTCTTTGGCGAATAGTCATCGAAGAGCGAAGAACGTGTGATGAGTATCGCTAAATGTTTTGAGGTCCTTTCTTGTTTTGGAGTTTCTGGATGCGATTGTACCCATAGCTTTTCTTTCTTGGCTTTCTTGGATGGATAACACTTGGGTTTGCCTTTGGCTTTGCGCTTTCCCATGGTGGTCAGTGTTTTAGGAAGGTTTGTCTCTTTGGGATTTCGGAGAGTACTCTTACGCGGACACCAGACAGACTCGGCACTTTCGATTGGTGGAGGGAAATTTTGAACATAACTTCGTGGGTACCTCTTCTTGAGTTTGAAGTGACATTCGGCGTTTGTCCTATCAATCAATCGATATCAGGTATTGCTCTCTAATGTTCTCTTTAAAGACGCATTAGTGAGATTAAGAGTGGTTAGGATTTTTTGCGGTCGAGAACTAACAACTGTCGAAAGGTTGAGTTGGAATGGTGTTCAGCTGGATAGGCTAGCTAACAGGCTCGAGGGCGACTTCAGTTTAATGAAATCGATGAAGAAGTATATCTTTCTCAAATAAGAGACGAGGATAGCGTTGCAAATTGGCGATTCATGGCGGAAGAGAAGTTGGGAAACGTCAAGCCGCACGACTTGCTTCAGTCACACTGCCAATCGGAGTCGTGGAACTAAACCGATTTGAAACCGTCGAACCGTGGGATGGAATCGTTTATCTTTTGCAAAACATCAAATCTTCATTTCATCCCCCATATTATCAGACAACTGCAGTGACGAGAATAGCTTTACCAACTTCCTCTTCCATCGATGAAATTCCCCTATTCCGCTTCAACCCATCTCGTTCAAAAATGCGGTTCCCCTCTTCGAGAGAGATGTACCGATAAGATTGGAGTTGGCACTCAAACGGAGGAAGAATCTTTGACCACAATTTTGTTTTCTATGATGTATTGCGGCAGTGAAGACGATGACTCCACATTCTACGGATCTGTATCTTCCTTTGACGAGTCTGACAGCGATGGATGTTCAATGGGGGACCTTCCACTCAGGAGACAGTTGGATCCTTTCTTTCAACAAGTTGCAACGGCTCCCTTGGGTATCCACGACACTGGACATCAAGATACGCCGCATCCTCGAAGAACAGGACTCTTCGCAACACAAGAACTCCAACAACAAGCTCCTGATTGGTCTATCGAGTTTCACTATCAACATGGACACCTGCATATACGACTTTGGGAATCTATCGGCTCTGCTTGCATGAACCTGTTGCCCAACGAAATCGAATTTTCCCTGTTCCCTCTAATCGAAGAACCTTCCTATCGCTTATTTGCTGTCCACGATGTGGATGGTAGAGTGTATCACCTTGGCTCTCGTGATATCATTCCATTCGTGTCCATGATCTTGCACCACGTTCCATGGATGGTAAGAGAAGTTGACAACCCCACTGTTTTCAAAAACACAGTTTGGAAACCTTCGGAACGTGTGGGATCGGCACGGAAGGTACTGGTTCGACAACGTTTCTGCGAGTACTCGTATGGTCACCTACCAGTATCTCGCTTGGAGTATCAAGAATGAATATAGATTTGTATACAAAACTGTAGTTCTAAGGGCTTTCAACCTGACACCGTCCTCGCCTAAAGCCAAGTGACGAAACCTTGTCAACCATGGATGTCAAGGGACTCGCCGTCGTGGATGCCACCGCAAAACAGTAGTGTCGCATAATCAACATCCATTCCTCTAGCTCGTCCAAAAATTCCGCTCGATTGGCTTGTTGGCGTTGTTCAGGTGACACTACCGTTTCGTAGGCTGACCACATGTCACTTCCAATCAGATGCACAAACCCTGCCCGACGCAGTTGATCGAACTGCTCCGCCAGCGTGCGCGTTTGGAGAAGATTACAGTGAGCACTTGCCACTTTGGCTTGAACCAAGTTGCGTTGCATGACTTCTCCAAAGGAATCTGAACCCAAGATGGGTTCATAAATGGCAATGGAAGCATCTTGAGCTGCTGTGGCCAAAGAAGACAGCAGGGTCTGGGTGGCATCCTTGGGAATGTACATGAAAACACACTCCAAGACAAAGAGGGTAGGTCGGTCGGGGTTCAAATTCATGGATGCAAGTAGCTGTTCCGGAGAATCTCGGAGATCTGCTGCCACCAGGTGGTATTTAGAAGCGGGAGAGGAAAATCCGCCCATCGTGTTGGGTTCGAGTTCAGGACAGCATTGTGATAACATTTTGGAACGGCGAATGATCTTGACCTTTTCGTGTACAACCGAAGCATGATCCACTTCATACCAATGTATGGTGGGAGGTTTGGGTGTGGACCCTGAACGAAGTTTGGGGATCATATCTTCCATGCCCATGAGACTTTTGGTAAAGTAACGGAAAAAGCTTGTGTCTTTGCCAGCTCCAAGCACGACTACTTGGCAGTGCTTGGGAAGACTCGCGCTGGAATGTCCCTTCATGAAAGCAGTGATGGCCTTGTCCATACAGCAAACACGAGCATGTGTCCCTCGTTTGATGAGAGGTTGGAAATGACGACGTTGATTGCGAGGCTGCAAACCGGCAGCATGGGCAAATGCTTCGGCAAAGGGGTCTCGGTAGTATTTGGCTTGAGCCGTTGCATGTTTAGCCAAAATGGCATCATCAGCAGTGGCAATAATGCGAAAGTCAGAGTTGGGATCTTCACTCATGGCGTGGTCGATGGGTACGAGTATTGCACGATAGGAATGGTTGGATGGTGATGAGAATGATGCTGCGAGGTACAGCTTGTTGTGGTCGAGGGAATCGGAAAGATTTCAACGGGAAGCAGTTGATTGATGACGTCACAGTTTTTCGTTGTGAATGGGGCATATTTTGAAGGGCGGATGGTCGTTGGTCTGGTGGTACGCACTCTGTGGTGTGCTGTGTTTGACTTTTCCTCTTCTTTTGCTCTCCACGGACACCCTTCTCGCCTGTCACGCATCACCATTCAACAGCGTTCCATCACTTGGCAACAACTTCGATAAAGCATTGTTTGGTATTATCGAGTGAAAACAACGTCACACAACCAGCGAAAACACTTGATTACCCCAATTTTGTTTGCTTTGTTCTCGTTGTTGGCACCTGTGCGGGTTTGTTCACAATACTCCATGGACAACGAACACAATTTAAGTAGTGACATTGAAGGTCGCACTGCCGACATCGAAATGGACACTCCCTGTCCTTCTTCCAACCAATCTGTACAAAAGCCTGAGAATGCAGAAAGTCCATCGGTCAGGACCTCGTCCTTGTCTGTCTGGTCCAAACGAGACAAGGGATGGGAAGCGCCAAGACTTGCAATTGAAGATTCCAAGGATGCCAGTACCGACAATGATGAAGACAGCTTGGATTCGGCTGAAGTTCACTTGGAAGATCCCGAAGATCCTGTCTTATTCACCAGTATAAGCTCCTTTCAAAGTTCTGGCCGTGGCTGTCAGGTGGTAGAAGAGTCCATTTTGATGGCTTCCTTTGAAGATTTGATCCAGCCTCCCAATCGGGAACCATCATTGGAAATGCCAACAGAACCTGTACTTCAAGAGACTGACCGGAGTTCATCTGCTGGGTCTGTAGAGATTGCACCCGCTCGTCGGAGTCGCAGCAGCAAGACCCGCCGGTCTGTTGCTCTGCTTGCGGCTCTTCGCAGCTCTTCCCGACTGGAGAGTGATGGATCGTCCGGCAGTGCCGAACCAACGGTTCTCCCATCGTCTTTGACTGGAATCAACACCACCCCAGAGTCCCCAATGACTCCAAGTAGTGGACGAAGAACCTCCCAATTGCCCGTAGGTTTGGCTCGTCTCATTTCCAAAACGAATGTTTTGGAGCCAGAGGCATTGGATACCCAGTCGCATATGTCCGAAAGGACAAATGCATCACAACATCCTTCGGTTTCGAAAAGAAATACCAGCGCTGAAGGAAACGAAGAGCCCAAGACTCCCCCAGGTACTCGTAGGGGCTACGTGCATGGCAAATCTTCGGAGTCAAGTCACCCTGACAAGAACGATCAAGGGGACAAACAAGATGATCTCGAAATAATACTCAAGAACTCTACTTTGAAGCCTACAAAGCCTACAACTTTGGAAGAGAGACTCAATTCATCCAGGCAGAGCCTGAACGATTCCTTAAATACGTTTGAAACGTTTGGCCAGTCAGAATCGATGCAGCGATCACCCTATCGAACGCCAAGCCGTGCAGAACGACGCATTCTGAGGCTGCAGGAACGTGCCGAACGTCTAAATGACTCATCCTCTGGAGGCCTTGATGCTGTGGAGACTTCACCCGTTCCTCCAGGTATCAAACTCTCTGCAAGTGTATATGTTACGCCAAAAGGCAAGCGAGAAATTAGATCTCCCGCCTCCACGCCAGGTGCCGTTTCCATGATTCAGCCAATGACAGTTGGTGGCAACCTCATGGCACCAGACCTCTCGGATTCACCGAAGTCCCCCAAGTCCCCTCCAACAGTGACCGAGTCAATTTCACAAAGCGACAAAGTACCCAGAAGCGCTAGCGACACAAATGCTGAAACGAAACGGAGGGAACAAAGAGCCCGTGAGCTTGCACTCATTGATGAAGTTAGGAGTTCCTCTACCATTTTACCCATGATACACTCAAATTTGGGGACTAGGGGCTTGGGTATGTCACTACCAACAATACCAAGTGTTGATTCCAATGATTTTACTCATGCGAACCCGCATGTCGCCATGCTTCATTCACGTCCTTTGGAGCCTCACCATCCCGAGGATGATGCTATTAACGTGGATCCAATCGAGGAACGAATTCAAGATGCTCAAGTCACACTAGCCGAGGCCAGCCCACTATCAGATATCAAGCTCCCGACGAGGCCCCGTTGGCACATTTATGCGGCTGCTCTTTCATTTGTCATAGTTGTTGCTGTGGCCGTGGCCGTGGTTTGTGCTGTGAGTCTCGGGGGTGGTGGCGGGAGTGATGATGCGGCAAAATCGAGAGCCTTGACTCTTCTTGAATCTGTGTCGGATTCTGAGAAGCTGAATACAAATGGATCGCCTCAAGCGTTGGCGTTTGCCTGGGTTGTTTCGGACAGTATTGCTGTTTTGAACGATGACGATCTAGTGAACCGATACCTTTTGGCTGTATTTTATTTTGCCTTGAAAGGCTCCAGTTGGGTGTCGGCTAACGGATGGCTCAGTTCAGGGGTAGAAGTTTGCGAATGGGAGTTTGTAATGTGCAGTGATAACACTCAGGGTGTTCTCAGCATCCATGCCGAAGCAAACCACCTCATTGGCCAGATTCCATCTGAAATTTTCAAACTCCAGGAGTTAGGTAAGTTCAGCGGACGAATGTTGTTGTGGATAAAACTGAAAGACAAACTAAATATTTGACCATCGTTACTTACAGCGAGCATTCACCTTCCTGGGAATGTAATCACGGGGTTGGTGCCAGGTGTGGTGGATTCTGAGCTCGGTACGTTCTTTCGCCTCCCCCCAAATCGCATAGTTGCGTTTGCTAACCTGTACTTGCTATTTCTCTCAGTTGATCTCGATTTATCTAACAATGTATTGGAGGGAACCATTCCGGGGGCTCTTACAGTACTGTCCAATCTTGGTACGTATCAGCTTCAATCTTACACCTTCAAACATGATGCGATGTCTCTCACAGCAACGAACAGTCAAACTCAATCTTGAAGACAATGATCTGTCAGGGGAAGTACCCAGCGACTTCAAACGTTTGACGAATATACGTAAGTTTCAATGGATGAGTGACTAATATAAATCGGAAAGTAACATCTGACTGTTTGGGTACAGGTGAACTGTCATTGGCAGGTAGTTTGATCGAAGGGTCCGCCTGTGATTGGATTCATACCTTGCCCAAAATTGAGCTGTTGGACATCTCTGCAACAGAGTTGTCTGGGGACCTTGATTGCCTTACGGGGTTGAAAAACCTCGGTAAGTGACGATAAGACTTGGTATGTAAATTCCACCTATGTCTCTAATGAGTGTTTGCTTGGTTGCGTCAGTCTCGTTGAAGGTGGACTTCTTGAGAGGATTTGAAGGAACGATTTCCCCCTCGGTTGGGTCGCTGCAAAGTTTGAGTACGTCATAGTTGCATTCAGAGTACCTCATTTGTCAACGCCACTAACATTTCCTATTGTATCTCCTTCAGAGTCACTATCTGCAGTAAGCACTGATTTGTCCGGCTCAATTCCGACAAACGTCGCTGTGCTCACTTCCTTAGGTACATACAATACAATATGTGTCTTGTTCTCCTTCCTGCACCCTGTTCTCATCTTGTTGTTGCCACTCTCGAAAGAGTACCTGGGCTTAGCCAATACCAAAGTATCAGGAACCTTCCCAAAAGACTCACTTGGATCATTGTCATCTTTAGGTACGTGAGAAGGAGAACCACTTCTGCGGAGAGTGTCGGTAAACATTTTGCTGACCACCTTTCAGACACTTTGTATCTTGCAAATACCCGACTCAGTGGGACCATACCGACTGAGATTGGCCTAATAACGAATCTTGGTAAGTCTTTGAAAACAATTCTACTGGTTGACCATGTCATCGTCTAATTCAGAGTCTTTTACGCGTAGTAACCCTGGATCTGAATGGATGCTCTTTCATCACCGGAAGTGTACCAAGTGAGATTGGGTCGCTGAATAGCCTAAGTGAGTATATTGTTCATACAATTGTGCTTTCTACTGATTGACTCTCAATTCGTCTCCTACTTTCTGCTTGACCTTAGCAAAATTGCATCTAGGAAGCACGTCGTTATCTGGTAGTATTCCCGATTTTGTTGGAGAACTGTCGAGTTTGGAAAGTTTGTCATTGCGTTACAGTGGACTAGATGGTACAGTACCCCACAACATTTGTACATTACCCAACATCACCACAGTTTGCACCCAAGGATTGGCAGATAACTCGTGTTCCTGTGGAGAAGACATATGTTCTTGCTAGATATAGTTCAAGGTCATACATGGATATTACACCTTAGTAGAATTTCATTCTTGGATGATTTCACCTTCATTTGTCATCAAGGGACCAAACTTGGGGAATGTCTTGTACTTGGGGAGATCGTCATAAAAGTTGTACATTCTGTTCTCATAGTTCAGGTGACCCTTTGGCTGAAGCACCTCAGGTAGGAACGAAGAGGGAGGGCCACCGTCAGGATTTGGGGTTTCAATCTGGAATGTTGAGGGGAACGCAACAACGTAATCTCTACCCTTCATCTGCTGATAAATTCCGGTTCCACATTTCTGACAATTGGTATGTTCCATTTTCCCAATGCCAGGGACAGTATGCACGGACTCTTCTCCTTCTACCACATCGAAGTCGCCTCGAATACCTACAAGATGAACAGGGGACATACCACGGGCACGAGCACATGCTCGACAGTGACACATGAGGTTGAACAACATCTTCCCATTGATTTTGAACTTGACGGAACCGCAAAGACACTGTCCGGTCTGAGTCAGTTGAGGTCGCTCAGGCCTAGCGGACGTACTCAAGCATCTGCTCCCTTCGAGAAAGTTTGACACACTCTTAACTGCGGGCAAGCAAACCAACTGTCTGGTCCAGGGAGTAACCAGACGACAAACAAGGGCGCTTCGGGTGGAAAACATCCAACAGACCAAAGAACAAAAAGGCAGGCGTTTTGATTGCGTCTCAGAAGATTCTGTGGAATGAATGGGAAGTGATGAGAATCCATGCGCCAAGCGACATTTCCATGCGACAAGCGTGTCACCGTTGATAGCGGATGATTACGTATGTAGAACCGGGTGAGCACGAACATGCCAAGAGAATGGTATCTTTCCTCCTGGACGAGGAAAACGAGCCCTTGCTGGAGTTGCCCAAGTACGAGGTACCTTTGCATAATGAACAACATCTTCCTCTCCGTAACGACACCACGATATTAAGCTGCTATTGGATATTGCAACCCCCAAGGTGAAAGAACGATGGAAAGATAGAATGTGAATTTGGGGAAACGAGTTGCACTATTAGGAGGTGGAATGCATACAAAGATATTTGAAGATACCTTAGTAGGGCATGGAACAATTACAAGGAAGATTCCTCGATAACCTTTCCATCGTTTGTCATACGAATTCCAGCGCCAGGAGACTGCCTGTTGGCTGGGAAAGTCTTGTATTTGATGAGATCATCGTTGACATCTGCCAAACGGTTTTCGTAGTTGCAATGGCAGGTGGGTTGCAAGTGAGAGGGCAACATGGAAGAAGGAGGTGATTCCCCGGTAGTTTCCGTCTCAATTTGGAAAGTTGTGGGAAAGGAAGCATAAAACGGGGCTCCAGCAGGTCCTTGGAAAAGGCCAGTTCCACACAAAGCACAGTTGGAGTGGGTCATCTTTCCCATACCTGGAACAGTCTTGAGATGCTCTTGTCCTTCCAAAACCTTGGGCTCACCTCTGACGGCCATAAGGTGAACAGGCGTCATGCCTCGGGCTCGACCACATGCCCTGCAATGGCAGTAATGGGTGAAGATGATCGGTCCTTCGATCTGGACCTTCACTGCTCCACACAAGCACTTTGCTGTCTCGTTGACGGTTGACATTGCGTTCTGAATTGTGGGAGAAGAAAGAATACAAGTAAAGAAGGAGAATGATTCAACACCGACGTCGTCAGTGCTATCTGATATCCTGCTTGGGAAGTTTTTGGTTTGGGATGACGATTGTGAACTGACGTGATGAATGTCGACTCAGTCGACTAAATGTGTTTTTGCTACGACTACTAGACTAGCTCGCCCCACTACCCACAACCTCTCATCCTCTCAACACCAACACCCTCAGTCGAATGACAACGCGATTATGACAAAAGTTCTAGTAAAAACAAATCCAGACAATGAAGATTCGTTTTTTGCCAATGATTGGGTCTGTCATCTGACCCGTCGAGCCATCATTTTGGGTGCCCTAGTCAGTTGGATTATGTCGCAAGTTTTTGTTTCAACGAGAAATTCCAAGTCCTTCCTACCAGTGG
>WXVQ01000040.1:75341-114221 GCA_013372465.1 Nitzschia sp. Nitz4 | reverse complement strand
GATTCACAACCGGTTCGTTGCGAAAGAAGGTTGTGTCTCCTTCTTGTAGGGGATGATACGAAGCCCCGACGTTCTCTTTTTTCCAGTTTGGCATCAGTAATGAGGGATTTTTGTGTATTCCTCTCCTGTAAAAGGCTAGCTTGCAGCTTCTGCAGGAGGAGGAATAGTCCTCCCTCCATCGCTCGCATCAAATCATCCTCTTCGGGTTCCCAAACACAAACTTTATCCAGAAACCCTCCGTCGCCCAACAACACCTGTCCCTCCTACCACGGGGGGGACAAAAAGGTATTTCTCGGCTGTTCAACAGTCACCAATAATTGGGGCCCCAAGGCAATTTCTCGGACGAAGTTGTCCTTAGAATTGGCGAAAACGTAGGTGGCAACAAGAGTCCCGAACCACCCCTGTGGGACGTCTGATGGGCAAGCAATACTTAGACAGGTTGAAGGCATCGCAGACTTTCATAACCCCTCCGATTAATGATTTAACCTGCTGGGAGTGTTTGCTACCGTAAACAAGGGCTCGTTGTCGTATCCGAAGAAGGCTTCCGGTACTTGTACCGAATACCGGGGTAGCACTTCACCACCGTCACTTTTACGTGCAATTGTACCAATCAACTGCGGTAGTAGACTGATCACGGTGCAAATGTACCACGGACCGTCGGCGATTATCATGACGAGAGTTCTCAAACTTTCATCACGCCACACAAAAAGAGACGACTTCTTCTTCCCCAAACCCTACATTCTCTCTTCTCGAGTAACAACACTGTACTACTGAGAAACTTCTATTATTCCAAACAACTTCATTATCATTACTATCAATACTATGGGCTCACTAGACTCTCGGAGTGAACACACTCCATCATCCCAACCTGACAATTCTCTCATGGCCATCCCCAAACCCAGAGTGGTGCGTCGGATCGTCTCTTGTCCGCCAGGTACACGAAAGGCAACGTCCTCGGATCCCGGTCGCAAAGTCAGTTTCAAGGCTGAGGTTGAATCCTTTGATGTTGTCCGCAGATGCGACATGTCAGAGGAAGAAATCAGCACAATATGGTATTGCAAACTGGATTTCAAGGAAATGAAGCGAGAATACATCCCCACCTTGAAGAAGATGGCCAAGAACCTACCATTGGACAGCAGCGACGTGGACCCTCGAGGTCTGGAACACAAGACACCGCAGGGAACCAAGAAGAGACACCGAAACAGACTTACATCTCTTGACGCTGTTCTTGTAGAGCAAGATCGCCAATGGGAGAGAAACCGAAGGGATCCAGACTTCATCGCTGAAATGTACATTCAAGCCAGTGCTCACTGTAGCATTCAAGCAACCTTGATTGCTCAAGCAGACGCTGACTACGTCGAACAAAATGTTCGAAACGCTGTCCTCGAAGAGGTCAACGACAATTTGCATGGCTTGCCTACCATCGACGAAGCATCGGTGATCAAGTCACCTGTGACACCATCCAGAAGAACCAAAACCTACACGGTGTCCAATGGATTCCGTTCGCCACGAGTGCTATCAGCGGCAGCCTAATGATGATATTGTGGAAGTGGTACACTTCTGTGTTTGGAGAATCTATGTTTTGTTATAACTGTGGTGGTATTGTACTCGTATTATGATTGTGGGTGGGGGTCAAAAGAAAAGTTCGAGGACGGGGACAACGAATCTCGATCTTTCTCACGCAAAAGGTTCTTACCGGGCAAGAGCCGTTTGGGACGCATACTGACTGTTGAGGTTAGAATTTTGGTTTGGGGTTTCAACTATGATAGTCATCTTTTTCAGCACCTACTACCGAAAGGGAGATCTTTAGTATTCTTGCCTAGTATTGCTTTCTTCTTACTCTCGAGAGGAAGAACAAGGAGAGACTAGGAGTCCTGCTAGCCAGCTTCTGCACTGCTACTGTTCCTCTTCGCCATCAATACCAAGTTGGAGGGCTGAATCTACCTACAGTATTCCTTGACCTTCTTGCCCAACATTGGTACCTAGTATACAAGAAGCTAGCTAGTAGAGAGGAAGATGCCAATCGAGACTGCCCTTACTGCCCAGTTATCGGTAACCACAGATCTCTAGCAGAATGTTTGGAAGTCTGGAAGGCGATCTATTCTGGAAGGTGGCTCTGTCACTCTATTATTATTTCGACCTCCGGTGTGTCGAATTGAGTATATTTGAAAAGGATGCTGTTGACTGCTGCAGAAGCATCTGACAACTACAACTAAAGTATCATACTTTCACCGAACTCTTTACTCTTCTGTTTTGTGAGTTCTGAAGATAGGTTGCCTCCTCCTCTGCAGTGAACTTCCGTTGTCACAAGGACCATCACTCAATGTCAGAATTCGTTGCGAACTATACATCGTACATAGTGAAGCATACGTCAGGAAACATTTCAAGTATAGCTCGAACCGAAATTCGCGCTGCCATCTAACTTTGGGAAGTTTAGCAATTCTTCTGAAACAAGCGCCGGGCGATGGTCCTACTACCACCTCCTCTTCTTGTTTGTTGTTGTTGCGGACCAGGTATCTGGTGCAACTACGACCTGCTATACTGCTATTGATGTTGGCCCAAAGGTAGAGAGGGAAATCGTTAACATCAACATCATCATCATAGCGTGAAGGTGGTGGTGGTACCGTAGCATCTTTTGAGTGATGAGGGGGGGAGGTAGTAGATGTATGGCACTGAAATTCAGGTGTTGCCAGATACAGACGCTACGAGTTATTTTGTGGTGGTGGTGCTGCTCCTGATGCAGGAGGAGATAGCCAGAAATAGTAATACGCGGATAACTTCGTCTTCTCATATCACACAAAACTCTCCTTTCCATGCCACTTCCACCCGTAGTCGTACCACCGGTAATACTGAAACACACCCGTCCAAGGCCACGCACCAATGTGCTCGGTTCGTGGAGGTCTACGAGTACATAGTAATACGGGTGGTAATGCATTCTAATGCATTCAATCAGTGGCATGGTTGAAGGGTTAATTGAGACCTCTCGATTGTTGGAGGAGTCATGGTGATGTCCCAGTTGTTAATCTTGTTGTTATTCCACGAGATAGGTATGTGCAGACGTGTAGGCAGGAGAAACATAAATGAAATGTACCGGTACTGCCGCTACCAATCAAACATCGCGAACTGCGGAGCGATAGCTTCCCACGTATTCGTGGAAATCTCCCATCAAATTACCGAAGACGAGTTTTCACCACCAGATATTTATGCGCGGAAAGGTTCATAAGGTCCACAATGTCCTACCAAAGGTAATAGTGTGGCTTCTTAATTGCTGGATACCACGTTTGGTTGGGGTGATTATGGCCCATTGTTCCACCTCTAATAAGTATAGTCTTTGTTTAATGTGGAGGTCGAAGTCTACTAGATAAGTGTAAGTCTTGTCTTGGATGGGCCTTCAAAGACGAACCGCATGCTGCACGAAGTTACTCGCCGCCAGCGGCAGAAGCGTTTCGGGATCTCCGCCTCGACAATCATCATAAACTCAACCTTGCACAGAAAAAACAACATGATGCCTCCAGTTCCAACAACTCAACCATCCATTGATGAGACCAAGGGTTGCTCGTCCCAACCAGAAGAAATCCCAAAGACACCTCTAGTTTCTCCCAAGAAAGTCAGATTCAGTAGAAGAATCGATGTGAGAGAAGTACCACACATGAAGGACCTTACCAAGGAAGACACGGAAGCCACTTGGTACTCCGCGGTTGAATTCGAAGAGATCCGCCAAAGTCTTGTCGTCACTGTACGCATGATGATGGCTAAAAAGCCAGTGGACGATACTCTTTGCACCCGAGGGCTTGAGTTCCGAACTCCATCAGGCGCCAAGAGGAGAAAGCGAAACAAGCTCAATGCCCTCACAGCTGTGTGGAACGAGCAAGTTGCTCAATGGCGTGAAGACCGCACTGACGAGTTGGCCATCGCTTTTGTATATGAAGAGCATGTCCGAGAATGCAGACAGTTTGCATTGACCATTGCTCAACGCGATGCGATGGAAGCTCGGCGCATCATGTGCAGTATGGACGAGTCTGGATCTGATCTATCAGATGTCTCCATCTCCAGTGGCAGGTCCAATGAAGCTTTCGGGGTACCGCAGATGGCAGTGTTGACTCCCTCTGCAGCATAAAGCTTGACTACTTTTTCAACTAATCTAAAGCTACCACTATTTCTAGGAACATCATTTTTCCACCATCTTGTCTACTTCGCCAAATCCTGCTTACGCTAGCTACGTGGGCCAAAATTGGTGGTACCTGGTACTGGATCTGCTGGTGTTGGTTTCTGGTAGGTCGGGAGGACGAAGACTTCAAGATAGGTGCCGTTCGCCAGTCGCACCTGCCTTCCGAGTGCCCAAAGCGCGTTCCACGAGCATACTACGACTCGGCGTTGGATTCAGGATTTGGCAAGTCCCGGTTTTGCACCTCGAAGGTAGAACCTTCCACGAGAATCTCCTTGACTAGTTCGAGCTCCAAATCGTGGAGATCTCCACAAATAATGAGGGAATGCAAAGGTTCACCCATGTCGACTTGGGCCAACTCCTTGAGTGTACCAGCGACCATCTTTTGAGTAGGTTGTCCCATGCGAGCAAGTCCAATGCACAGAGTCTTGCTGTTGTCATAGGCAACTTCCCCATGTGTCTCGTTCGCCTCTATTAGTTGCTCGGCTGCTGTGCTGACGGACATGTATCGGGGAGGTAGGAATTTCGTCTTTCCCTTCATCATGGCCTCAAAATCAGGCTCCTTGACCTTAATGTCCAACAGGCAAAGTGTATGCATTCCACCTTGGCGATTGTATTGAATCTTGGGGTAGAACGATGTAGGCCTCCACTTTTCGTCAAAGAAAGGAATACTGACAGTGTGTCCAAAGTTGTAAAGTTGCAAACCGCAAGCTCCAGCAGCCCCCATGATGGAGGCGTTGTGTACCATTTCCACCTTGACTCCAACCTCTTTGGCACGGATGATCAAGTCGGTATGCGTAGTAGCACAAACAGGGTCTCCGACGACCAGGAAAGAGACTGCCGATGTCTTGGCTGGCTCAATAATAAGTTCATCTGCATCGTTTTCCACAAGGCCTCGATCGGCGACAACCACTTCCTTTTCATAAAAGGCTTCCAAGCGTTCCTTGCTGACCCCTCCGAGAATGGACGTGTAGGCCTCCAAGAATACCTTGTCAGAGGCTTTGACAAGCTCTAGCCCGCGAACAGTAATGTCCTTCTCATCTCCCAAACCCAATCCAATGACGTAAAGAACCATGTTGTCGTTTCTCTTCAATCTTTGACCTTGATTGATTCCGTAGTTGTCGTTGTTCTGCAGATGGCGGAACGACCCTCGAAAATTGTTGGCGGTGGTCCCACTGCATGCCGACGTCATCTCCAAATATTGAAAAATGAGAGATTCCAAATTCTATAAGCCAGGGAGGGAGAAAGGTAGCATTCCGTTCAGCTTCCAGATTGGAACGAATGCTTCTTGCCCATCCCATCCTTGCAAAGACTGTTCAAGTAATTGTTGGAACCTGAACTCTGAGAAAAAAACTGAGGAATATATCTCTCAATTTGTGAGGCAGCAATCCGTCCACGATTCTCGTGTTGTAGTCCATCGAATTACCTCGGACGTCTCACAGACCAAAACAGACAATGGCCTTATTCCACGTGTCCTAGCTAGCTTCCACAGTCCAGGTCTCATCCTTCATCATCATTCATCATGCTGATTCACAGTCAATAAAATGTTGAATCCACATTTCCTACTCTTCCATTGCTTTGCTGGGTTTTCCTGGATTTACCTGGGGTGGTCTATGTAAAAAAGAATACTTGAAAGAAGAATGTGAGGACGACGACCACCATTCTTGCACAAAACGAATAACTAGTGCAGAAGGGGAGTGAGCCAAAAGGAAAGAGAGAACAACACTCAGGATTCCAACGTGGTCCCCCACCGTAGTACTAACTGAGCCCGAACATGCTTAACTTCGCTGAGCGGACGGGAAGCGGTGCTGTCATGTTGGTATGGTCGTTCCCATTCACAACCGATGTTCACATCTTTCATATATCTAACATAAAAGCTCTTGAAAATGAAGTTTTAGGAAGTAGACAACTCCTGGGTACAGAAAGCTTTTCTAGAGGCATGTTCCACTCGATGGCCCACCTTAAGAACTTGTTTTCTATGGTTGGTTGGCTGACATAGGTTTCACCCAGCGGATGACGACGTCTGCACAGACGCAGAAATTGGCAGCCGGGTGGCGGACAGGCCACGTCATCTACAACCATCAACAATTTCTTCGCTGGGTATCTCTTGTTGTGGTAGTACGTACGGCAATCAGCCTACCTCAGTAAATTAGAAGTATACAACTACAAGAACTACTCCTTTGGGGTGATATATGAGAATCAGACTCGTACTGAACTGCAAAATAATAGCGAAAGAGGAGGACTACTACCGTTTCGCAAAAGTAAAACAGCATCTACTAGTGTGCCGGGGAGTGAGCCAAAAGGAGAGAGAGAACAACACTCAGGATTCCAACGTGGTCCCCCACCGTAGTACTAACTGAGCCCGAACATGCTTAACTTCGCTGAGCGGACGGGAAGCGGTGCTGTCATGTTGGTATGGTCGTTCCCGCTGTATTTGGTGTTTTCGTGCTCTGTATATCCATGATGAGGAGAACCAATTGCTTTGTCTACCGGTAGATGCCCTATTCCTTTGACTCTCCTGTTGATTGAAATTGCTTGCGCGGTAGAAATCTCTCCTACTATATTGTCCTTTGCTTGGAAGAAACCAGAAACATGAATGGTTTGTAGGTAAATATGTAGGAATCAATCCTCCTTTGAATGATAGTGGAGCTATTCCCCATTGCTAGAATGTGTCTCAGTCGTACCGATGGGTCATTTGGGTCACACGGCCCGAAGCCACTTCCAACGGTTGCCGAAGGACGACAAGCACGCTAGCACGCTGTGTGACCTTTGTTGGACTTGCTCATCCACAACAACGACAACATGGAACGCGCCTCTGTTGCTACCGGTAGTAGCAATGCACGGCCGTCCCGAAAAGCGCGTCGGCCCAAATCTCGAAGGCTAGATCAACGCTTTCGTGATTACATTTGGTTTGGCCTCTACAGCACAGTCTGCATGGCTTTGTTTGTCGGTTGCTATGCTCTCATTCTCATCGTCATTTGGCCCCTCCTGGCCGAGGAATCTCCCGATGCACTATCGGAAGAACTGCCTCAAGATTACATCAAGAATATGCATTTGCCTCCCGCACTCAAACAAGTAGCAGATCATGATAAGGAGATTGTTTCCGAAATGGCGGGTGCTGTCAAGCAGCGACTGCGAAAGTGGAGACAAGGGCGAGGAACCACGGATGCTGCCTTGTTGGATCAGGCTGTTTTCGAGTTTGATCAACTGAAAAAGGAAGAAAACGAGGAAAAGGCTGCTGTGGAGGCCAAGAATGCCGTGGCCAACCATGCCATGGGGGCTGTCGCTGGAGGCAGTACGGACCGACTTGGATTCATTGTGCTCGGAATGCACAGAAGTGGTACCAGTATGCTGAGTGGTCTCTTGCACACATCCTGTGGATATGAAGTTGGTGGACCTCTCATCGGTTCTGCGTTTGACAATGAAAAGGGGTTCTTTGAGCGTATCGATGTTGTTCTGCAAAATGATGAGTTCATGAAGGCTCAAAAGGTTTGGTGGTCCGCCAATGTCATCAACTATGATTGGGAAAAAGGAGTTCAAGACAAAAATGACGGGGTCATCTCATTCCAAAATGGAAAACCTGGATTGGAATTTTTCAACAATCCAAAGAATGCTCCATGGCTGCAAAAGGATCCTCGGATGTGTATTACCCTCAAGACTTGGTTGGCCTTGATGAACAATGAACCTGCCGTTCTTTTCACCTACCGACATCCACTTGAGGTAGCCATGTCTCTCAAACGGCGTGAAAATGATTTTTCGCTCGAGAAGGGTCTTCGTCTTTGGATCATCTACAACATGCGAGCCATTCAGAATTCCAAGGGGTTGTGTGTGGTGCATTCTAGCAACCAGGCTATCCTGGCGAATCCCATGACTGAGATTCAGCGCATTTCTGACGAACTAACGAGCAAGTGCCACGTACCAGAGCCACCATACCGCTTGAAGCAAGAGGATGTGGACAAGTTCATTGATCCCAGTCTGCAACACAACAAGAACCAACGCGAAAAGGACGAACAAAACAAGGAAGTCATTGCTACTTACAATGATGGCAAGTGTATTGTCCGAGCCTATGAGACAGAAACAGAAGAAGGATCTGCAGCACGTACACGGGAAACCAAATTGTACGGGTGGGCGATGAAGATATACTGCGACTTTGAGTCTGGCAAGGCATACGACGACGATTATGAATGGCCCGATCTTCCAAAGTAGTTCTAGGACTCAATATATCAACATGCATGCTAGTTAGTTAGGGACGTTTGAAATGTCAAACTAAATTTACATCTCGTCAAAGTTGTAGTCATCGGCTTGTTCCAGACGAGCCCGGTCGTCCTCTTCCTCCATTTCGTCGTCATCATCGTCATCATCATCGTCGTCGCCCTCTTCATCGTCATCATCATCGTCCTCCATTTCATCACCATCATTTGCCAAATACTCAGCAAGCTCCTGTGACTCTTCTCCCATTATTCGATTGTCAGTGGTCTCGTTGAGTGCAACAAAGTCCATTTCGTCACTCTCCTTCAAGCTCTTGAGAACCTCATCATCGTACTTGGACAAATCGAACTCAGCGCCAAAGCTAGAAACAATGACAGCTCCACCCTTTTGAACATCAGGCTCAGCATCTGCAGGAGGAACAGTGTAGTATGGGATCTTTCCATGATTCCAATCCTTCAAGACAGCGCGGGCAGCTCCTACCTTGTCAGGAATACCACCCTTGAGAACGCGCCCGTAGGACTTGGCAACCATGGCCAAGAAGATCATTGTGTCACCAGGGGGGAAAGCAGGAATGTTATACGTCATAATCAAAGATTGGGGATTGCATCGCTTCAACAACTCTGTAACAGGCGGAATAGGATCTTCAATAGAATCAGCATCGACACAGTTTCCCAAAAGAGCCGTGCTGTCATCAAATACCACACCTGGACTGTCCAAAAGGCGCACATTACGGTCCAAGACAACCTCTTGCATACTGGTAGTAAATCCAGGTCGGGGACTAACACCTACCGCTCGGGATCGCTTCAAAGCATTGATGATGGAAGACTTGCCTACATTGGGGTATCCAATCACCCCAACCACGATCGTAGACTTAGCTTTGCCTCCAGTACCCCCCGTTCTGGCGTAGTTCTTCAAGAGTTGGAGCAACCCATCCATACCAACTGGAACACTGGATGTAGCAGCGTTCGTCTCAGAATCTTGCTTGCGCGCAGCAGCATCCATGTTGTTACTGGCCTTGATAGCAATCGCGGGGTGAGACCTTCGAAGAACTGTCAACCAGCGACTGACAACTTCCTTGGGGACCAAATCAATCTTGTTGAGAACCAAGACCATTCGCTTGTCGGCCTTGCTCAGAATAATATCCTCCAGCGTCTTGTGGATACGAGAACCGATTGGATCTCTACAATCCAAAACCTGCAACAACACATCGGCAGAATCAACTACCTTCTTGAGTTCCCGAAGGTAAGCACGTCGTGACTGCTGACCAGCGGCGACAGCACCGTCGCTTCTTCCTTGTTGATCTTCCATTTCCATTCCCATTTGCTTGGCCTTGAATTGCTGTTGATCTTGGGAAGCCCGTGCCATCAACTCCTCAATTGTTCTGGCTGTTCCACCCTGGGCTTGATGATCACGAAGCATTTTAAGTTCTTCCTTCCTCTTTTCCTTCTTCAGTTGAACTTGTTGCTGCTGTCGCTCACGAGATCGCTGGATATCCTTAAGCAAATCTTGCTTGAAGGGCCAAGAGTTGGGAATACCGGGATCACGCTTTGTTTGGTCGACCTTGACGACGCCATTCTTGGCATCGCGCTTGGCAAGTTTCTTTCGCTTGCGTTGCGTCTCGGCAACACGACGTTGGATCTTATACTTGTCCTTCAAGGTTGTTCGCTTAGACTTTCCCTTTTTCTTCACCATGATGACTTTGTTGCTTCCTTACTTTCAATCGAAAAAAGACAAAGAACTGAAAAGGACGAGGAAATCGTCGCGAAAGAAAAAAAGTGGTCCAGAAAAAGGAAGGATTGGCGGTGGTGTCTGCGATCAGGCATGCAAATTCGCGCATAGATAAGATTCCTGATTCCATAGAAATTCGTGACTTGGGAACACGAGTGACAATGATGGTCTCATATTTTGCGGACTTCCAAAGAAGCGAGTGACCTCCGAGGCTTTTGGTTCGTACCATTTTTTCTGTCTCGAGGCATAATTTCCAAACGTTGCCACAATCATCATGTCAGAAGCATCGGATATCGGATTGACTACAAACCATGCATGGTCTAGTCTGTTAGGTCTCATCTCTCCTTTTGAGTATTTCATTACAGTGGATCATTCTGTTTTGTGGCAGCGCCATGTTTCCTGGGCCAAACCAAGGGGTGAAGATTTGAGGTTATATGTTACACAGCGCTTTGCCTCGAACATGATCGTGCTGTCACTCATGCTTGGAGCCCAAATCAATGTGTTCTTCAACAGTTCTGCGGAGCTCACCGAGATGCGACGAATTCTGGGCGCTGAGATCTATGGCTCCCTCAAGTTTTGGATCGGGATCGTCATCTCCCTCGATGCGTGTGTGACCATCATGGCCCTGGTATCCACATTCATTCTCTGGGGAATGATCAGCGCCATTTCAGACACTAACACACATGCACTACTGAGATCTAGCATAGGACAATACGTTATCAGCATGCCCCCTCGTTTTGTGGTCGCCGCCTTGTACCTCTTCATCATGTGGTTGTTCCTGGCCATCATGGATTTCACCAAGGGACCGGCACGAATTGTCCTTGCTTTGGTTATCTTTATTCTATTTTTCCAAGTCATCATTCCTCTCTCCGTGTTTGGTCGTCTCATCATTCACACGGGAGCGATGGACAAACGAAGAATTTTGGATGAAGAGTTTGAAAAAGAACTTCTCCCCAGCGGCCTACATGCTTCCCTGCTCATTCGTGCCACGGGTCAACGTCGCAGGTATTCCAATGTCATTTCTCAGTATCAGAAACGTCCGAAGTCTCTATCATCAAACTCTGTGGCCACACATGAGACTTGTAATTCTACCATACCCACAATGTCCATGTCGCAGGAAGAGACTCCAGTGCCATCTCGCTCTTTCAGGTCGTCCTATGAGGAGGCCTCAAGTGTGCATCGCTCCACACCTGATGACTCTACCTCAGCATCCGGAGACCAAGCTCACCGCAGAAATAGCAGCATCTCAGAAACAGAGAGCTTAGTCTCCGAGATCGCCAACCTTCCCGAGGTCAAATATTCCCCCGTATCTCCTAGGGGCACTGTCCGCACTCGACCAGACAAACATGGGAGACCGCTCCGGCGCTATCGCAGTGGGAGTGGCCGATCTACTTTCCCTCGGCCGTCTCTTCTGAATGCCGTAGGTTTTAGCGATCTTAATGGTGTCGTGAAGAAGGTTGTCCAAGAGAACGAGGAGGAGGAATTCGAGGCAGAAAGGAGTCACAGTGAACCCATTGGTATGGAATTGATTCACACGGAGGATCATCCAACTTCTACATCAGCACCCGAATTGGCCGATGTAAAGCAGGAAGGAAAGCAAAGTACAGGACCCCATGAAGACAACAACTTGTCCATGCTACAACTAGCGACCGCGTTCAACCAGTCTCCACGATCCCCTTCAAGATTGGCGGAGGAACATGCCGTAAAAGATGTTTACTCTTCAGAGGTCCAGCCGACTACGCGGTCATCACTGCGAGGTAGCATATGGTCTCTTGGAAAATTGTCTGAAGGACAGGAAGAATCTTCGAGAACCATTAGTTCCTTGGCGAAGGAAGGTAGTGATACAGATGGAGATGAGTCAGAGGGAGGTGGTGTCTCTAGAAGTACCAAACTCCATGAGAGTGAGGAAAGGAACGAGTCTAGCGACATTGAATGTGGTGAAAGACAAGGGCTATTGAGTCGGTCGTCAGGGTCCGATCCTCCGAACTACTCAACTTAGTCTCTAGATACGAAGGTCCATGGATTAGTTATATTAGCAATGTCTAGTTTAGCGAACAATGCCTCCATCTGAGCTATAAAGTTTACCATACCATTAATCCCTATGACATTCTAGAAGTACAATACTACTAGCTCCTCTGTTTCGAGATGATGTTAGTGCCACTACGTACCAGTCGATGTCGTCGTCGTCGTCGTCGTCTTGATCGCCGCGAGTCGTTGCGAGGAGGGGGCTGTGTCACAAAGACAAATAGTTTTCTACATGGACATATATTTTTATAAATTTGCTCAAGCCTCGAATACTTCGTACTACTAATCTACTTCTCACAAAACAAAATGCCGCATGCACTTGCACAATTATTTTTTCTCGAGTCGAGTACGAATACCGTAGTCACAACAACTTGAGCAGCACGGTCTCTGGATTTAATTTGTCATGGCAGAAACACCAGGTCAGGGTCTAACAAGTAACAATGCTTGGGCCAGCCTGCTAGGTCTTATTTCCCCATTTGAGTACCTTGTCACAGTAGATCATTCTGTTTTGTGGCAACGCCACGTTGCCTGGGCCAAACCCAAGGGCGAAGACTTGAGAGCCTATGTTACACAACGTTTCGCATCCAACATGGTAGTGCTTTCCCTGATGCTTGGTGCTCAGATCAATGTATTTTTCAACAGCTCGGTTGAGCTCACAGAGATGCGGCGTCTCTTGGGCTCAGAAACTTACAGCTCCCTGAAATTTTGGATTGGCATTGTCATTTCCCTCGATGCATGCGTTACAATTATGGCTCTGGTAGCGACGTTCACATTATGGGGGATGATTAGTGCCATTTCTGATACCAATGCTCATGCCCTTCTTCGATCTAGCATAGGGCAGTATGTCATCAGCATGCCCCCTCGTTTTGTTGTTGGGGCACTCTACTTGTTCATTTTGTGGTTGTT
This sequence comes from Nitzschia sp. Nitz4, assembly GCA_013372465.1. Taxonomy (NCBI): domain Eukaryota; phylum Bacillariophyta; class Bacillariophyceae; order Bacillariales; family Bacillariaceae; genus Nitzschia; species Nitzschia sp. Nitz4. Next base: position 101,188 of record WXVQ01000040.1, on the reverse strand, counting down.
TCTGGCAATTATGGATTTCACCAATGGTCCTGCTCGGATTGTTCTTGCCGTAACGATTTGTTTCTTATTTTTCCAAGTAATTATTCCTCTCTCTGCTTTTGGTCGACTCATCATTCACACTGGGGCAATGGCCAAACGGCGCGTGCTGGATGAAGAGTTTGAAAAGGAACTTCTCCCCAGTGGGCTTCATGCATCCCTCCTCATTCGGGCAACAGGGCAACGAAAAAAGTATTCCAGCGTGATTTCGCAATACCAAAAGCGACCACGATCCATTGCATCTCATTCCGTTGCCAACTCAGCTGGCAACTCTGCGACAGTCTCAGTGGCAAACCCTTCCCAACAACCCACTATGGACTCGCCCATGCCATCACCGAAAATGTACCCACCACGCCAATCTGGTGGGACAACCACTGACGCGACAAATACTGCTGGGGGACATAAACGCCAATCATCTGCAGCCTCTGCTGCTAGTGAATCGGCTACACGTCGATACAGCAGTGCATCCTTTCAAGAGAGTACGACATCTGACACTCCCAGTCTCTACGAGACCGAATTCCACAGCATTTTGCCAAAATCCAATAATTCCTATTCTCGTCCTAGGAATCGACACTTGCGCACAGAGAGTGGCGACGCTTCCTTTCCTCGTCCTGCTATCCTCAACGCCGTAAACCTATCAAATCTCAGTGACGTTGTCAAGCAAGCCATCGAAGAGAACGAATTGGAAGAGGTAGTGGAAGAACCCCTAGGTATGGAGTTAATCCATGAAAACTTTGCCGAACCGATGACCACTCCCACAAATGCGACAAACAATAATGCTCCGCAAAATTTCAAGACCCCGCAAGAATCTGCTCGCCAGACCAAAGTTCCGGTTCGAGAGTTGACGCGACAGGCGGAAAATCAGTCGAAGCGCCAGCTTGCAACTCTACTCAACAAGCCAAAATCAACTCCAGCAGAATGGGCGGAAGAGTTGACTGTGAAGGATATATATTCCCCAGAACCAGCTGGTCCAGGCAATGTATTGAGAGACCTAGAAGCTGCGGTACCGCCGCCACCAAAACCGACCCATCGCCCTCGTCCTTCCTTTCTCAACCGCGATTGGGGGCTGGGCTCTTTAGGAGAACTACTGAAGCATGACATTGCCACACCGGAATCATCAGTAGGCGAAGCCGAAGAGGAAGATGGTACCCACATGGGAGAAGAAGTTATTGTTGATGGCAGCCGACTATCCACAGTAAGTCCAATGTGGTCTTCACAGAGAAAAATGTGGGGAGAAGACTCGGAGAGTAGCGAACGGCAAGGTCTATTGAAGCCGTCAGGACATCGTCGAAGCTACTCACAGAGCAATCCGACTAACAGTAAATAGTCAAATGTGTATTTGGGAAGCGATACTGTTGTGAAATCAAAAAGGTTTCGTTTTGTCGCGAGATATTACCTCCACCATCCAAGGAGAATCCGACTTGCCTGGGGCACTTGCAACACCCCGTTGGTTTGGAGAATCGTCGGATGAAGGCAGTTTGAGCTCTTGGATAGTCGGTTCCTGGGATTCGTCAATCCCTGCTGCCTTCCAGTGTTCCATCCAGCCAAGAATATCAGATTGTATTTGTTCCCCCAACTCGGTGGCTTGCTGGGACCAAGCCAAGAAAAATTCTAACTTCTTCCGCACCCGTCGCATTTTCGCAAGGTCGTTAGGTTGATCATTCTTGTCGTTGGTCTGGCGTTGCTTTTTGCTTTTTATGGCGCTCTTGAGAATGTCGTTACTTTCCAACAAGGCTCTTCCAACATATCGTTTGCTGGTCAGGATTGAAGCAAAATCGTCTGTTATTGTTGTCCATTGAATCGCTGGCTGACTGACCAGCCGAGTGGAACATTCTCCGAGAACTTCTTCCAAGTGCTCGAAACGACGATCCATCGAAAGAACTTGTGACTGTTGGAGAAGGGACTGGGCGGCCTCACTCGCCAAATCATTGTGTAAAATATTGGGTAACCCATGGTAGAGCCGCATTGTAAACGCATAGCTGAAAAGAATATCTATCAAATGATAGAGCAGCTGGGGAGGAGGAGGTGTCTTCGAAAGCGTCGAAAAGAGAGGTACACGCATAAGTCTCTCGTCAAGCGTGGGGGAATGAGTTTCGACTGCAGTTGACTCCGTCTCATCCCTGACAGCCCCTAGTTGTCGCTTCCACCATGGATGCCAAGATTTCAATGGTAGAACTGAGGAAAGTACGGATTCATTTTGGAGGTCGCGTTGGAACTTCTCCCGTAGGGAAGGGCTCAACAAAGCGAGACATTGTTCTCGCGTCCGGGAGTCATCGCTGCCATCGGTATTAGATTCTAGAACTTCTAACAAGTGATGCAACTCTTCCCAGTGTGTCTCTTCCAACCTATCCGTATCTGATGTGAGACTATCTTGTTGGGTGAGCTGCTTGTGATAGACATCGCTGAGAAACTTGCGTTGTTGATCCTTTTGTTCCAAAGCCTCCAGCCTCATGACAGCTGCAACGCGATCCTTGTAGAAATCTTCAGTACATGGAGATTCGGACGAAGAGTGATTGGAAAAACAAGCCACAGAGCAATATGGCAGTTGGCAGCGAGGGCAAACGTAGCGTGAAACGTGCTTCTCGCAGACTTGACAGATGGGAGATTTGTTGCCAATGGAAAGACTAGACAGTTGAGGAGCCAAGTCTTCACTCACTCTCTCTGAAGCTTTCCATCCTCTAGAAGTGGATGATACTAGCAAAGGAACAACATTGGCAGCATCTTCTGCCATGATCATATTGCTCGATATGTGCGTGTTCTTTCTTACCATCCATCCATTTGATGGTTGGTGGGCGACTCTCCCATTTGTACATTCGTGGCTATTATATATACATATCTATATATACGTCAAAGCTGTCTACGTACCCTCGAGGATTCTGCGTCCAACACACCTTGCCATGAGGTGGCACGGCATGAAGTGCTCACTGAGGAGACTCTTCACTGTATTCTTGGCATCAGCCGTATCTCTGTCATTCTGGTTGTTGACTTTTTCCGCTTCTGTAGTTCAGCAAAATCCTTCGACTTGGGTTCCAAGAGAAACAAACATTCAGACACAAGCCATCAAGACAGATAAACTCACAAGCCCTGGGATTTCTGCTTCGAAAATAGTCACAGAAAGTAGAAACAATAACAATACCACACATGTTATTTCCAAGAAATTGAAGAAGCTGAGTCTTCGGGCCTTGAAGCTAACATCAACTGTTGATTACTTTGCGTGTTGTGGGGCAGGACATCGGCTGAGCAAATTGGTTGATGGCTATCACTTAGCCAAGCGGTACCTCAAATTTGGTGTCCGAGCTTTTTTTGGATTCTGTGGTAAACAAGAGGTTTTTAGCTGGCTATTCCAAACCAATCAACCGATTGATGCGGATGTTTTCTCTCAAGGTCTCAATCTGCCAGTCCACAACGATGTACCAGGTTTTGGAAGATTGGTACGGAAGGGACCCACGCAACCATGTCCATGCCCAGAAGAACGATGGATCGATGACTTCGAATTGTATCAATCACTGTTCAACAGGTTCCGCGGAAGGGATCAAGTACAACGATTCTTGCTGGAAGAACTCCAAAGTACTACCCATACAATCATCGGTATGCATGTTCGAACAGGGAATGGCGAGACGGGCGATTTTGAGTTCAAGCGTCGTGGTATTACAGATCGTGCTTGGTTTGATAACATGGCGCAGAGATTAGTACAGTTGTCTCAGTCCTGGAATTTGGCTCCTATTCTTTTTTTGGCTACCGACACTGTTTCCATAGAGGAAACCTTTCGAAGTTTGCTAAGCGAGCACATGGAAGTGGTCACCTGGAATCAACGCCGCCCTGAACAAGGGCACGGTGTTTTCTTTGGACAAAACTACCACAATGACTTCAACACAACTACTGATCAAATGGGAAACGATCCATGCTTGGAAGGATGGCAAGATGTGTTTACAGATATGATGATTCTTAGCCAGACCGATGTCGTTGTCGCTGCACGTCCGAGTAGCTTCACACAAAGCCTACCCCTGGTGATGTCATTATCCAAGGAAATAGATCAACGCAAAGTCAAGCAATCGTATTGTGAGGTTGATCCATCCGCTACTGAAGTTAAGTGTTTCCACTCCTTACAAGAATGGTGTTGTAATGGAACCACCCAGTTCAGCTTGAAAGGCATTCAGCCATGGGATTATCTGCGAATGCCGGACGAGGCGACCTTGAAATCCAAGGAAATGGAAATGAAGATTCAGGCTCGCCCCATGTCAGAACGGGAATGCATCCCCACCCCTCGAAACATTCAACGCACATGTCTGCCGTATCAAATGCCCAATGCAAGCGAGGTCGAAGCCGAAGGCTCCATGTTCCTTTTGCCTGGAGAAAACAAAACCGCAGATGCAAACTAGCTGGTTACCCGAATCGTCATGGAACTAGGTCCATTGATTGGTATTTCCCATTCACCGCCACGGATATCTCTGCAACCCAATTGAGTTTCGATGGTATATACACCAGGCTTGAGAATACTGTCGCATTCAACTTTCACATAAAAGTTCCCACTTGGTGGCAAGGATGTTGACGATGGCTCTAAGTCTTCTGCAGTCACAGGTGAGGTATTGGAATTCGTACTGGATTCTGCGTCAGCCGCATCTTCTTGACCATTTTCCCCATTCTTGGTTTGGGCATGAAAGGAGATTTGGTACCGGATAAGTATGACATAAAATGGAACTTTGGCGCAATGAATCATTGACTTGGAAATGTATCCCGTTGCAATGAGGGAAACAGGAGTGCCGACAGGAATCTCCACTTCATCCTCCTCTAAATCACCATCAGGTGTGTCATCAGACGTCCCTGTGTCCAACGAAAGACGAAAAGGGGCTGCAGGCAATGGACGGGTATCGACGAATGATCGGGGAAATGGGTGTGGAACCTTGAAAACACCATCAAGAACTTGCAGAAATGCAGCGGCCCGAATCTTGGGTTCCACAGCGTTACTCATGTCTTTCAAAACAGCAGAATCTAAATGCTTCATCAAAGCAACCATTGGATGCGCGGTATCCCCTTTGGGGATAGCTGGGTCGATGGTGACATTCTTCTGAGTTGCACCTGACGAATCGTGAAGTCCATCAACGAAAGTGTTTCTTGTCGCACGTGACACGAAGCAGCACAACGTGTGAAGACTACGAAGAGTTGTTCTTGACTGCTGGCACATGAATAGGCCATACTGACGGTACAATGCCAGATACTTGGTGGATAGCACATTCAAGAGGTTCACAGCATTGTGAAGGTGGCGATTTGTTCTTGTATGCTTTTTTGGACCAACATTCGTCAGCCTCATTTCACATGCCATCTTGCGAATGGTCCCCACTAATTCACAAAAATCAATACGCAAGAGAAGGTATCGACTCTGGAATGCCAAACCCAAAGGATTGACGGATGGACCGCAAGGGGTACTGAGGTTTTGGAACACAACCACAGCGGATCTAAGGGCGGAAGAAGCTCCAGGAATACCCAATGCTCCAGATGATAATAATATTGATTCTCCACTGGCGACCTGTTGGAGGGCTGAAGTCCACAGATAGTTTTGTTCCGTAGTAACCGTCGCAGAAAGCTCATCATACAAGTTAGTGGCAATCTTGAAGTTTCCAGTGATTAGAGCGTGTCGAGCCATCAAATACAAGTCCCACCCACAAGGATCCGAGGTAACTAGTTGGTCCACCGCTTTGCCAATCTTGGGTTCCGATGGGGTGAAGAAATGAGCATGACGACAAGACAACAGGGATGCGACCAAATGAAACTTGGAGCTGGTGTTCAATTTCTTTTCAAACTTTTTCAAAATCTCATCTTGTTGACGCTTAGCGACAACGGGGCTGGCCATGGCAACTGTAGCCACCATCCTGTAGAGAAGTATCTCCTTGTCACCACTAACCGTAGGCCCAGTCGAGCTCAAGTTGAATATATGAGACATGATGGCAGTCCCAAACTCACCTCGCTTTCGACATAGCAACGAAACCAGAGGTTCAATGGGGACCATTTGACAGTCTGAAGTTTCCCCTTTTAGTTGTTGTACAATGGCTAGCTTGATACTTTCAAACAAGGGACCTCCATAGTCTTGGATCATTTCGGAGGGCCCGTAGCTGAATGCCAAAACGAGCATTTTGGCAGCTTGACTAGCAATGTCGTAGTTCCAGTGGTGGATGAGTTGAATGGCGCAACTGACTAGCATATCTCGTCGTTGGTTGTCTTCTTCGTTCTGGCTATCTTCGGGTCGAGGAAGCAATAAGTAAAAGATCACCTGGGCTGTCATCAAGAGGGACGAAAGAACACAGGGTGGTTCTCGAGTGGTGGTCTGTTCCTCCGATGTTTCTCCATCTTCGCTTTCTTCCTTGGTCCACTCTTCCACTTTAAATTCGATAGCATCCGTCAAAGATCCCATGGCATGTCTCAAAAACTCCGTTTCCGTGTGGTGTCTGGATTGACAGAAACGGGACAAGAACATTTCCAATAACTTTCCTCTGGCATAGTGGGGACAGAACGTTGTGGTAGGATTGACCAACTCTTTTTTGTGTTGACTGTACTTACTCGTATGAGAAGTAGTACAGGAGTTTGTGCGATCTTCCATGAGACGATTCAAGAGGCGGCCCCATTCTTCCCGGACAACAAGCATTTGATTGGAACCTGCCTGAACTGCAATGGCGACTAGGGCCGTCTGTGAAATATGCTTGTCCCTAGGGCTCATGGCAGCCATACCAAAGGCATACAATGATGCTCGCAAATGCGGCAAAGCACCTTGTAGGAGGGGAACCGACGGATTGGATACATCAGGCAGACACAGGTGGTCCACAACCAATTGTACCAACAATCGGCGATGTCGATAGTTGACAGCAAAGTTGGGAGCATGTAGACTGCGCATAAGTGTCTGTGTATATTCCCAGTACGACGAGTTCTTGGATTCTAGGTGGTTTACCGTTTGACGAATCGGTTGTTCGGAAGGATTGGGGTGAATCGCCATGGCAATGAGATGCAACCAATCAACTTGATTGGTATGAACAGGCCGAGCATCCAAGAGTTGTCCCAATGCACGCACAACAAACGATGTCATGGCTGCATCAAAGCGATCATCGGTTAAGGCATCAAACTCACCAAACTCACTCGGAGAGAACTTGTGTGGGATAGATTCGAGCCGTTCTGCCAGGGGAAGACAAAGGGCCAGATCCCTGGCCGTTGCATCGGTAAAGCAAGATGGTGTCTCCACAGCCAAGCTCGATCTGTGTTGTAGGAGGAAAAAGTCATTTCCAGTAGAACCAGGCAGAAACCAACCCAACAATAGAATGGACACCAAGTGACACACTTGGCCATGTTCTACATCGGACATGCCGGGAAGTTGAACAGCCGCATCGGTCACAATCTGTTTGGAAGAGAGTCAGAGAACAGAACAAAAACAAACAGGTTGCAAGCAAGACTTACAGTTTCCCAACTCCGAACCGTAGAAATAGAGGAAGTGCCACGAGTTCCTTCGCGACGAGCCCGTTTGTTGGGCCCTATCTCCATGGATGCGTTGTCTGCACTTGTAGGAAAGTCTTCCCAATCTTTGCCCAACTTGGAAGAGCCTCCAACTAGCATATCATTTCCATTGTACAAAGATCTGTGACATGCTTCCTGGAGCTCCTGAATCAAACCAGAAGCTGTACTTCTGTTCTTCATCTTGTCGAGTATTCTCACTATCGGTACGTACCGTACTGTTGTTTCCTTGCGTTTCAGGGTTGTGTGCTTGTGTCGCCTGTTATATTCTTTGTTCACGAGTCAGTCATCCGCAAGCGACTTGCCGTCGACCGATGTTTTGTGCACATGTGCTCATACGTCACGTTCGACCAGTGGCACATCTCTGGTGGTTTGCTTCCTCATTCCATTTCCTTTGGCTTGTTCGACATTCTTGTCGTTGCAGTTGTGGCAACAACTATACAACCTCATCATGACGTACATTTCAAGAGGAAGGTCTTTGACCGAAATGATTGTGGTAAGTTGTCCCATTCTGTTTGCTGATTCACGGAGGAGGAGCCATGGACAGCATTGGCCACCTTTTCTCTTGGTTGCCCTCTTCTATTGTCTCACTGAAACGGCATGATTTGTACGCAACACTACTTCTTTGATAACAGGCAGTTGCGTTGGTCTGTCTATTGCTAGGCTTCGTCTCTGTCTTGTGTGTGGGTAATTACTACAGAGCCAAACAAGCCATGGAACGACAAAAGAAGAAACGCATGGCGCGGCTCTTGGGGCTCAAGGGTGTCATTGGCGTTGATTCCCCTCGGTCGGATCACTCTACAACCAGCACCCAATTCAATGACGACGAACAACAACAATATCTCCTTCAATACTCCCAAAACGAACAGCCACAGAACAGCCATCGACATCAACAACTGCCCCTCTTGCAGTCTGCAAGACGACGCAATGTCGAGGAGGGAACCGAGTCGCTGCTTTTTGATATTCAAGATGCTCCCCCACCGCGGGCTCATCTTATGGCTGTGTAATATTTCTGTGTTTGTTGGACATTTGGTGTCTCTTGAAACCACAACATTCGCTGTACCATATGGTTGGACAAAGTGCTTCTCCGTTTCCTTGGTTGGATGATGCTATGTGGGAACGTACCGGTAGTCAAGATAGGCAGGGCGAGGTTCAGGACCGCATATTGGAGTATTTCCCTTTTGCAATGGTTCCTTTTATTATTATTGTTGTTGTTGCTTCTGCTGCAAGTTCCGAGGACTAGGTTGGGAGTCGACGTGTCACTCTCTTTACCACACAAGATGAATCATTTTGGACACTGTCGTACTACTATAATGTTTATAGCTACCTGGAGCTTGTAACTACTGATGGACTGTGAATGGACTAAAACTTGTTTCTAACAAAATTATTAAATCTAGATATCTGTCGAGGGTTATCAAAAAAGACAGAAAGGTTGGGATAGCGTATGACTTCAATTGGACTCGTCTTGAGCGAGCTTCCAATCGTGATGTCCCATCATGGTGGCTAACAACACATGGGGACAGGAATATCGAGAGCATAGTTCAGCAAGCAAGTATTCTTGGTCCCAGCATCCTCGGCTCCACATGTCTACTTGCTTGTCCAAGATAGCGGCGATGATTTGTTCGCGGCTTTCCAAGAAAGAGAGGGAGTCTCGGAAATCGTGTTCCAATCCTCGTTTGCAAAAGGTGTCAGGGAGGCCGTGGCCACAGAGAACGAGATCAATCGTCTCGTCACATTCTGTTTTGATTCCACCGAGCTCTTGGTCGGTGTACCATTGCTGAACGGCTTCGTCATATGACCATGGAGATGGAACCTCGCGTGTCACTACAGTTTCGGCAAAACTGACTTTGGTCGCTTGGTGGATCTGGTGTGGCTTGGAAAACACTGGCATTGTTTCATTGCAACAATCGAACAAGCATGTGTTTGACTCGGCACCTGTTCTTTGTCGCTTGCTCCCACAGTGAACAAAAGGGTAGGCATTGTGTGACAGTTCGTCACCTAGGTGTGAACTACTTTCATAGACCTTCATGATAGTACGCTTCAGATCATCTTGTCTAGTTCTGATGCTCTCACTGCTTCCCATAGTTTCAATTGCTGCTGCTGTTCCTTGAGAGTTGATCGTTGAGAATTGATCGTTGTTTTTGTGAGCTTGTGAAGCACTCGTACAAGACTACCTACCGGTAGTCCTAATAAAGCTCTGGTAGTGTTGTTGTCAACGGTGGCAGGAGTAGGAGTCCGTTCTTTTTCTCCGCGGCGAAATGAACAAGAGGACGGTCCACAAAAAGGAGATTCGGCATCACCTCATGTACCACTTGATTTAGGGGCCGGACTATCTCTTGAGAGCAAAATGGAACTCCGTTGATACGTTGATAATTAAAGAATGCATCACCAGCAGCGTTTCGGCAATCTACAAGGCACAATTGATTGCTCATCATAGTTCTCATTTCAGCGATTTGTCGTCTCCGTCCTCTCGAAACTCGAAACTTTCGACGGGAGAAATCCAGAAGCAGTGCGAATGGGAATACCGTATATTCGTCAGAGTATTATAAGTCCCTTGGAGGAGGAGACTCAAGCGGCGCTTACAATCACGTATCGAATATAGAACACAGCATCCGAGACACAGGTAGATCACGTGACTTTCTACTAGCGTGCAACCTCCCCAGAGGTGACATCATCGATCCCCATCCCTAGGGCGCATTTAAAGGTCGACAAAGTGAAAATTCCAAGTGGAAGCAGCTACGATTTTGAGTGAGTTGGAACGAATGAGACGAATGGATCGCAAGAAGAAGCCATCGGTTCCTCGGAAGTTTTCCCGCACTCTGCTGATGGAACACTGGAGACCCTGACGTTGGAAGGCTAGAGCTCCTCCAAAAGAGTGATGGATCAGTCGCTTGATGGTGCCGGAGAAAAGCCACCAAGCGAACAACAAGCCAAACATAATGGTGTCAAACTCGGTGTACAGGGTGTGTCACTCAAAAGGTTCGAGGAGGTGCTAACCAGGATCTTACCGCATGTTCGGCCCTCCTACGTCTCCCTTCCAACGCTTAGTGAGGTGCTTCCCAAGAGCGCGACAGTCCAATGTTACCCCCCGACTGCTGACAAGGGGTGGCCCTTTGTCAACCTTCCCTCCGCGGCGCGGGTCTTGGGAAAGCACCCAGGACAGCTAAACAAGCCGAAAAGGGCAGCTCGGAAGGAGGGTCAACTAAAGTCTCTCCTTCGATGCATCCTTCCCTTTGTACCTTTAGACGACAAAGAGTCTACGAGCGATACTGTCACTTGCAGCATTGGTAACAGATTCACCATTGTCGACTTTGGGGGCGGATCGGGTCACTTGGGTATTCCTTTGGCACTGCTTTTTCCTCACTGCAATGTGATTGTGGTAGATCTCCAAAGGCGTGCCTTGGATCTGATGCTTGAAAAGGCAGAGCGAGTGCGAACAGAATTGAATGACCATCCTATCGATGGGTTTCCAACTAATACTTGCAGCGGGGCAAAACCAGAATTTGTTCAGGATGCTCGATTTCAGTGCTGTGGGAGAGATGGTCTGTTGGAGAATTTGTATGCATTCGACGGGCCCGTGGAAGCCTTTTCTTTCCGATTTGACATGGCATTGGCTCTGCATCTTTGCGGAGAAGCAACGGACGTCACTATCCGAAAAGCAATTGATGTTGGGGCGACAGCCATGATTGTTGCACCATGTTGTGTAGGGAAATTGTCCAAGAAGGTATCCAACCCAAACGTATACCACGCCACCGGTTCCAATTCTGCCACAGTTTCCTACCCTCAATCCTCCACATTTTGTCAACTAGTGACAACTCAGGACGACTGGGATGCTCTTGCCAAAGCAGCAGATTATAGTAACGAACAAGAGGCGAAAACCGCACGAAACGCCACACGACGCATTGCCAAGGCGTTGCTAGAAACCGATCGCCGATTGTTCCTGGAGCAGAACTCGTACAAAACAGCTATGACTCGAATGGATCCATGGGAATCCACCCCAAAGAATGATATTATCGTTGCTTGGAAACCTTCCAAAGCCATTCCAGAGTCATTGTTTTCAAAGCTCGACAAAGCCTGCGATGCCGACTTGCATGTTGCTGAATCCCAACTTTTACCCCAGCAGAAGCCCTTTGGCAAATCAAGTGGAAGCAATGGACCCACATGCAATGAAGAGCGCATGTTGAGCAGTGATTGGACTCATATAGAGGCGGAAGAGGTTCAAAAGCAAATCCGTTCGTTCCTGTCCCGCACAGAGGATCTAGAGAACAAAATGGATGAAGTTTTCATCTTTCCAACACGAATGGGTGGTAGAAAACGCAAGCTCATCCATTTCGTGGCGGGGAAACTGGATTTGGCGCACTGGTCTGTCGGCGAGAAAGATGGAGATAAGACGGTGGCTGTTGCACGACGAGGGCAACGACGACGGCAAAACGATGAGTTTTGAAACTTAGTGTGCCATGCAATCACAGTTGGGGTGTGCCCTCGACATTGCTCTATTTTCTTTCAAAAACATTGTGGCTTTTCGGTGGCTGTTGCACGACGAGGGCAAGGACGGCAAACGATGAGTTTTGAAACCTAGTATGTAGTACAATCACAGTTTTGGTATGTCCTCGATGGTGTTCTACTTTCTTTACGGATATATTGTGGCTATTGTATTCTCCTGGTGTAGGAGATTCACTGGTTTTGCAAGTGATGTGTGGCACTCTTCAGAAATTTACGGGGATTTGGGTACATCATGTTGTTGGTGGCAGTCACTTGTCTCTACCAGAAAGCTGCAATAGCAACGGATCATCGCAATTCAAACGATGGTATCTCTCATCAGTAATGCTACACGTAGTATTACTACAGTTTACTACAGTACTAGCGGCAGCTATCGGTACGACAGCAGTAGCCTATTCTCTTTCTACGAGAGCGAGAGCAACTTCTCATACCAGGCACCGATATGCTCGTAGACTCGATCGCAATCGAGGAGGCGGTTCACGGACCAATCAGAGTCAAGCAGTGGACCCCTTATTTTTCAACTATAATATTTTGTGTGTGTGTCTGCGCGACAATGTCTCCCGGTCTACGTCTACCGAAGAGGAAACTTTTGTTCTTGTCGTTTGCGGCAGGGTTAGGGTTACTCTCTCGGAAAGGTAAGGCTTCAGGTGATGAGTTTGTCCTACCATATCTAAGCCAAGACCGCAACTCTACTTTTCGTCTCATAGGAGTGAACGAAAAAGAATTTGATTGGGCTGATGCCTTGGAACAATTTCAGGGTTCCATACCGGATTGGTTCCTCATTCAACGAACAGTGATGGAACCGTACAATTTCATTGGACTTGTCGAGAGACGTGATGAGTCCTTGGCAGTGATGAAACTGCTGTGGAATATGTCCATGTCCAATTTTGTTGCCATGTCTGCCAAAATCAGCGGTGGTTACGATGGCGGCCGCTACAAAAATACCTGCTTTAAGATTCAAAAGGCCCCTCAGCCACTCCCTTCAAGTTGGTCGTCGTCGTATATATCCAGTGGCTTCCATGAGAACAATCTTGATTGGGTGTTGTACTCCATGGTGAACAGAACATTAGACAAGACAATAGAGAGCTTGGGAGTGGAGAATGTCAATAGAGAAGCGGAAGACTTGCAACGGCTTCAAGATCTGGTGGAGAAGGAATGTACGAACAGAACCATACTTCCATGTTCTGCCAATGGAGAGCATCAAAGACAGTCAAGTAGCAACTGCCATTGGGCTGACAGCGGTTGTGGATACCAATGCATCGACGAGGTGATGCAGAAACAGGGCTACATGTAAGGAGGGTACCTAGTTCCATTGGGTGGTTCTTTGTGTTGTAGCGTTAGGGCTGCTCTAATAGTAGCAATAAAGAGTAGAGCGTAGAGTGAGGACGACAAAACTAAGACGATCCTGCCAGCTGTTTATTCGACATATTATGTCAGTCTATCCGCTGGATGACGTCAGTATCTGAGCACCTCATGCGTTGGATCACAGTTTTTCATTTCATTATTTTTGTATTATTCTGTGTGCCACAGTCAGCACGAAGATGTCTCCCTGTCTACAGAAGAGGAAACTGTTGTTCTTGCCACTTGCGGCACTTGCATGGTTTCAAACATGCTTTGTAACGTGGCATACGCAAACGCGGCCTTATATCAGCGGCGTCCTTCCTACCGAGCTGGACTCTGCTGGTGATGGTGATGTACTAGCATTCTCTTGGATCCCCAAAGCTTGGGATCCTGTTCACCACAGACAATGGTGCAAGCCTCGAACCGGCCGTGGTAGTGCAGGTCGTCAACCGCCCAGCTTGATGTACCTCAAGATTCCGAAGACAAGCTCTTCCACGCTATCTGGTATCAACATTCGCATTGCACGACATATTGGAGGAGAAGTCCTCCCAGACCAACGAGCTTGTTCCCATACGTACGCTCATGGCCGGGGTTTTCTCGACAAGCGCCAGCCACCCTTTTTGTTGTGGACTATGCTACGAGATCCAGGGAGTCGAGCCCTGTCTGAATACTACCACTTCAAAGTCTCTCGGAATGGTGCAGCTACAGACGATGAGTTAGTCTTACCATTTCTAAGTGAAGACCGCAACTCTACCTTTCGTCTTGTGAGAGTGAACGAAAAAGAATTTGATTGGGCTGATGCCTTGGAACAATTTCAGGGATCCATACCGGATTGGTTCCTCATTCAACGAACAGTGATGGAACCGTACAATTTCATTGGACTTGTCGAGAGACGTGATGAGTCCTTGGCAGTGATGAAACTGCTGTGGAATATGTCCATGTCCAATTTTGTTGCCATGTCTGCCAAAATCAGCGGTGGTTACGATGGCGGCCGCTACAAAAATACCTGCTTTAAGATTCAAAAGGCCCCTCAGCCACTCCCTTCAAGTTGGTCGTCGTCGTATATATCCAGTGGCTTCCATGAGAACAATCTTGATTGGGTGTTGTACTCCATGGTGAACAGAACATTAGACAAGACAATAGAGAGCTTGGGAGTGGAGAATGTCAATAGAGAAGCGGAAGACTTGCAACGGCTTCAAGATCTGGTGGAGAAGGAATGTACGAACAGAACCATACTTCCATGTTCTGCCAATGGAGAGCATCAAAAGCTTTCAAGGAGCAACTGCTATTGGGCTGACAGCGGTTGTGGATACCATTGCATCGACGAGGTGATGCGGAAACAGGGATATTTGTAAGGATGGCAGTTTCAGTGGGTGGTGCTTGGTGTTGTAATGCTGTAATACTTGTATAGATTAGTAACAGTTTAGTAAAAGTAGATTGATGAGGAAGACGACTGAATGTTCAGTTCCGGCCAGACGTGTGTCAGTCTATCCACCCGATGACGTCAGCACCTATCCACCTCAAATTGCTGCTCCAAAAACTCGAAATAACAAGCAGCAATTACCACAGCAGTGGAAGAAGAGATCCTGTCGTTAGAAACCACCATGGAAGCAACAGCCACCCTCGCCGATGCCTTACTTGACGACCTCGATGACTTGATGGATTCAGATGACGATGGAGAAGCCGAACACGAAACATCGGCCGCTCCAGAAGCCGCTACTTCCACACCCACAACAACTCAGAGCAGTGAGGCTCCTCTTTCCTTGGATGACCCTGCCTCTTCGACGACAGGAGCAAAGCCAGATCCTGCTTCTAGAGTCTCCCGGGCCTTTCTAGAAAACAAAAGTCTACAAAAGCATCTCCAAGCCGTACGTACCTGGTATTCTCAAAAGAGTTCCGCAAAGGTGGACAAGGAACGTCAGGAAGCAGATCATCAACTCGTCGTCCAGTCCAACAAATTTTTGGCATCCCTCGCAGAGGAACTTTCTCGTGCTCACGGACTGTTGGCAACAGCCTACAAACCAAAATTCCCCGAACTGGAGGAATTGCTTCCCAATATTGTGCAGTACAAAAGCGCAGTGCGATGTATTGGGAACGAAATGGATTTGACACGAGTCAACGATCAACTCAATGAGGTTCTCAATTCTAGTCAAATCATTGCCATTTCAGTCTCGGGGAGTACCACATCGGGGCGAATGTTGACATCCGAAGAGATGGCACGTGTTCATGACGCGGCAAACTACATGGATGAACTCATCCAGACACAATCAGAACTTGTCAACTTCGTGGAGCAAAGTATGGAGGCGCTGGTTCCTAGTATATCGGCATTGATTGGGACATCAACAGCTGCCAAATTGCTAGGATTGGCTGGAGGGGTTGCGGAACTTGCCAAGATCCCAGCGTGCAATCTGCAAGTTTTGGGACAGGTCAAACAAAACGCCGCTTCGAGAGCTGGGCTGTCTGCGGCCACTACTAAGCAGCATGTTGGTTTGTTGGCCGATTGTGACTTGGTTCGATCCGTTCCGAAACCACTTCAGAAAAAGGCTTTGAAGCTGGTGGCAGCGAAATTGGCACTTGTGGCCCGGTATGATTTTGTCAATGTCGACACGGGCAGACCACGGAACGCCCAGGCAGGTTTGAAGTATCGACATGAAATTGAAGAAAAGTTCGAAAAGCTGCAAGAGCCAGACAAGGCTCCTGTAATGAAGGCACTCCCAAAGTAAGTGACGAAAGCTGTGTGGTATATGTGTTTGTCGCTGAAGATGTTGCATCAAGGATTGTCTCAAATGGTCATCACCCACAGAGAGAGAGTCCATCGTGTGCTGTTGCATGCCTGTGAACAATATCGCAGCTTTTGTTTTGCTTGAGTGAGCCAATGCTAACCTTCCCTTTGTTCTCTTATTTCTTCATCGAAATAGGCCAGATTTGGAGGTCAAGAAACGTCGGGGAGGAAAACGCATTCGAAAATGGAAGGAGCGATTTGAAGAGACGGCCATGATGAAGCAGGCCAACACGAGAGCGTTCTCCAGTGCTCAAGGGGAGTATGGTGACGATGCCATGGGGATTACATTGGGACTGTTGGACACGGCTGACAGTGGAGGTAACATTCGCAAGACCACAGAAAAACGAAAAATGCGACAGGCCAATACCAAAGCATCTAGGAAACGAGCGGCTCAGCTGGCACAAAAGACAGTGAACAAAGATGGTCTCGCAAGTAGTGTTGTGTTCTCACAGAGTACGAGCATGGAGCTGGTGAACCCAGAGGCACAGAAAAATCGAGTCAAGGAGGCAAACCGAAAGTGGTTTGATCAAAATGCAGGGTTCCGATCTGCACTACCAGGTAAGGGCAAATAGTAGTTGTAAACAAAGTAAAGAGAAGAGTCAAAAACAATGTCATTATTTCATTCTCCCGCCTTGTAGCAATTGTTTATTGTGTTTCCGTCGAAGCTTGCGCATCTTGTATTCAGCGGCCGCTTTGGTGAAGGTGAACTTTCCTTCGATCGTCAGAGGTAAAACCTTCCTTCCACCTCGGCTGTTGACAAGGAATCCCTTGACATTGCGAGTCCACGATTCTGGAACAACCTTCATGTATTCGAGCTGTTGACTAGGAGCGACAACGAGCTTTGTGTATAGATAAGCAGAAGCAGCCATTTTGAAGCTTTCCAAGACAGTTTGGTTCACATATCCATCATCACAAGCACGCTGGAAAATATTCTCCAATACTCGCTGTCGATCCTTTCCATCTGCAATGAGATTGTCACATGCTTCTACCAAGGCAGCATAGGTGCTGGAGTTGGGTGACAATCCAAGCTCTCGCATATCCTCCAAAACCTTCAAAGCATTGGTCATTGTTTTGGTTCGTGTAGGTTCATCCTTGAACCCAGAATGTGCACACACCAGAATGTAGGCACTGAATGCATCAATGACGGCATCGCTCGATCCCTTTTCTAGGAGCTCCTTGGCTCTACTCTTGAATTTTCCAAATACCTCCACTCCTTGTTCGAACTTGTTGGATTTGCGACTATTCTGGATCGAATTCAATGTCAACTTGTAGCTGGTTGCATCGGGGCTGTTTTCTTTGCTCTCTTCCAAATCAGTCAAGAGAGTCGAAGCCAAGGTTGCAGCCTTTGCACTCTTGGACACAGTCAAGGCTTCCAAAGCAAGATTGTAGTGTTCCGTGGCTGGTCGCACCGAGACCGTTGTGGTGCGATGGAATGCCTTGATCATCTCTTGCAGCAAATCGTATGTGCGTTGCACAGCTCGCTCTCGATCTTCACATTCGCGGGCGGTGGCGACATGAAGCCATGCCAAAATGGCAGCTCCATAACACTCCGTGGTTGGTATCATCATTCTTTGCAACTTCATTTCGGACAAGGTTGCGTCTACCAAAGCTCCAACCTCTGGAACATTTACCCTGCGTGACATGGTCGCCAAGGCATCGGCATAGCACTCGGTATCGGGACGTACCTCTGTCAATCCACGGCGATAGGCATTGTCGACAATTTCGAGAACATTCTGAACCTTGGAAGGAGCATTCTTGTCTCTATCAAAGCATCAAACCAAAATCTTATTGAGATACACTTGAAAGTACAAGTCCCCAAAGTCAATGTACAGCATACTTACTCGGCGGTCGTCCAGGCGTGAAACACGACATGGTAGTCATCCAGGGTAGGTTCCATCTCTGACTTCCCCATTTCCAGCATTCGCATCATCCTCATAAAGTGACCAGTCGCAGTGAATGCGCATCGGCGCTCCTTACTCCAACACCAGGCACGAATAATGTGACGGAAACTATCCCCGGTTGGACTGAGACCAGCTTGAGGGGTTCCAGGAGTGGGTAGAGTCCGCGAAAGGTGCTTTTGGAAAATTTGCTCCGCCATGGTTCCCCGCAAATGCTCACCACTATACGCCCAGGCCTTGACCACTTGATTGACCATCTCTGTGGTGGGTGCCGACTGGGAATCCAGGATGTGTTGTATTCTTTGGGGTACACCGCGAATCATGGTGGATGACGTATCATTGGACTTGTGAGCAGCTTCACAAGCATTGGCCCAAGCCGTCAAAACGATCAATGTGTGATGAGGAGAAGTATTGGACATGCTGTCCACCAACTGCTCGACAGATTCAGCAGCTTGACAAACCAAATCGAGGGGTCGACTGGACGAGGCCTCCAAAGCCGACTTGTCAAGAGAAGCCAATTGAGCTCGTTGAAACTGAATCCAAGAATCGACAATGGAAGTTCGTACAACAGACAAGTCATCCTCAGACATGGCATCTTCGCCTGTTTGGTTGACGAGGTGCTCTAGCACTGCTTGTGCTTGTAGAGGTTGCTTCACGCGGGCAAATTTCATAATCATCTCCTTGAGTTGAGCCGTGGATTTGTCGGAGAGATCCAAGGATGGTGGCTCTTGAACATCCGTAGAGAACATTCGTCTTTGAACATTGGCGGCAGTGAGGAATGGGGGTTGCATTGTTGCATGATTACTAGGGATGCTCATTGCACTGCTTGCCGTTGCTACCTGTAGTTGCAATTGTACTTGAGACAAGCCTGATCGGTGCAAAGCAGATCTCTGAACAAGAGCTGCAGAAACTCTACGAGAAAACATACTTGATAGTAGTGCCATTGTGGATGACACTAGAGGATGAAACCCAAATGCTATTGATACTCTTTCCCCTTTTGCCACTTGATGGCCATGCCCGTCGTCCTATCCACTCTTTTTCTTCGACGTGAGGTTGACATCATCTAGCGAGTCTTGGATTCTCGTGACTCAAAAGGGTTATGGGGTACTTTCCCATCTCCACCACCAAGAGAATTCTTGTGCTTCACATTTTTCTGTCAGCATAATCGACCAAGCACTACACTGTGCAGTGATTTACCAAACATAACTGCTTGAAGATCATCATGTCCTCAGATTCAGAGTCAGACGAGGGAGTTCAGGTCCGAGTATCCCTCAAGTTGGCAGCCTCAGTACAAGATCGCTCCTTGGAGGTTCCAACCGAGCCAATTGCCGTTCCTGCCGAAATTGGACGAAAGGGACTTTCGGCTGTATTGAATCACCTTCTGGGACGAGCTGTCAAAAAAGTCAGGGATGACGACGATGAAGACTCCGATGAATCTGGGGACGAAGACGAAGATGAGTCCAAATTGCCACCTCTTCCTTTCGAATTTATTGTTTCTGGGGGAGACAATCGGTTGTTGCGCATGGGAGTGGAAAAGGAAGCCCGTCGACATGGAATCAGTCTAGAACAAGCCATTGTCATTACTTATTTTCCTGCAGCTCAAGTGCCTGAATTGAACGATGACACGGAAGAAACTCCAGATTGGGTGGGTGCCTTGGCAAGCCAAAAGACAACTGTGATTAGTGGGTGCTACGACGGAACACTTCATGTCTACAACCAACAAACAGGAGAGGAGGAAGCCTTGTCCAAAGAAGCTTCAAGCACTGCTGGTTCGGGACCAATCAAGGCTCTAGCTACTGCCGAATTGGATGATGCTATCGTCATTGCTGCTGGATCGCTGGAGCACTCCCTCCAATTGTACAAGTACGCATCTACTTCTCTTTCTCTCTTTGGAAACTGTGTTCCTACGGAAAAGTCAGCTGCTGTTACAAGCCTTGACTTTTCTATCACTTCCAACCAACAACTATTGGCTAGTGGAGATGATATGGGAACTATTAGTTTGTGGGATCTTGATGTCGAAAGTGCCGTCAACACCAAAAAGCAAAAGACTGATTCCACAAAGGGTGCCACTGTTCAAGAATTTCAGGCACAAGTCGTCCTAGAGTCAGCACACTCGCAACTTGTCAGCGGGCTCTCTTGGTCCCGCAGTGGCTCCTCGTCTCCATCGCATCTCATCAGTGGAAGTTGGGATCATTCGATCAAGCTTTGGGATACCAGTCGACAAGATTGTCTGATGACATTGAATGGGTCTCGAGTAGTCACCTGTTTGGACACTTCGTACCATTCGGAGGGTGTTGTGGCCACTGGACACCCCGATTGTACCATTCGACTGTGGGATATGCGTGTTCGGGCCGAGGGTGATAAATCTGCTACCATGGGTGTCTCGGATACTACTTTCCGACCATCTCACAAGGCCTGGATCTCTGCCGTCCAATGGAGCCCTACTACAGCATATCACTTGGCCTCGGCCAGTCACGATGGTAGTGTCAAGCTATGGGATATTCGGTCAAGCAACCCCTTGCACACCGTTCGAGTGGTGGAAAAGGGTCAAAAGGCTTTGTCGTTGACCTGGATGTGGGAGAAGGATGAGATGGAGCAGCCTTACTTGTTTGCTGGAGGAACAGATTGTACAATCAAGCAAATTCACTTTTAGACACTCCAATGTTTATGTTTGTAGCCTTGTAGATTCTTCCGTGTCGGGTCGTGGTGGTCCAATCATATTGCGGGACTCCATCGAAAACAATCCATTGCGACAACACCAGCGACAAAAATGACAACTGGAGTGGTGGGGGCTGAACTCAACAACAAAAGCAACAAAAGCAACAACACCAATCATCGATCGCAATAGACATGGCTTCTGGGTACGAGCCTTTCGACAAATACAACACCGAGTTCCGTGCAGTGATTCGCGAAGTTGAGCAACAGTTGCACATATCGGAAGAACCCAACAACCAAGTGGGCTTGCAGCTGCGAAAATGTCAAGAGCTGCTGAAACGCATGAAAGCCGAGATCAAAAAGGCACCCGATACCAGTATAAAACAAGACTTGGTGGATATTTACAAAGCCTGTGAAATGCAACTGCAATCCTACCAAACTCTGTATCAAAAGAAGGAATTATTCCAAGAAAGCAATGCCGACCAGGGGGAGTCGGATCCATCCAAACTCCAAGGTGGTCGCGAACGCCTAAGAGCTACCAGAGATCAAGCGGAACGCCAAAATTCTCGTCTCGCAGATGCTTTGCGTTCCATTCGGGAAACCGAAGAAGTGGCTGGAGGCATCGGCCAGGAGTTGGATCGAAATAGAGATACCTTACAACGAGCACACGGGAACGTTGGGAAAATGGGTGGTATGCTCAACCAGGCCAATGGTCATTTGAAAAAGTTGATGCGTAAATGGTTCTAGCTAGGTTTTAGTTGGTTGTTTTAGTTGGTTGCTGTAAGTTTAGTTCCGTATCATACAAGGATAGAGGAAGATGTTGTGGTCGATGCTGTCGAGTCTTGGCGGGAACGGAAGCTCCTGCCCCAAAACCACAGCCATGTTGCAGACACCCTGCACTTTGCTTTGTTTGGGGTGTTGCGTTGCTGTTATTGTTACTACTGACAACGACACCATGGTGACGGCTTCCAGTACCACAGACGCCACAGCCTCTCAGGCGTGGGCCATTTTGAAGCGTCACGCCCGGGATGAGATTTCTCGGCTTCGATTGCAGGAACTCTGTCGCGACAATGACAGAGTTTCCTCCTTGGTGACGGTGCACAACTCGCAAGATGAACAGCACATGGTGATGGTCGATTTGTCCCGCCAACGAATGACATTAGAAACTCTCAATCATTTATTATGTCTAGCTAGAGCCAAGGGGCTCAAGCAGCTTACGACTTCTCTTGCCTGGGGTCCACACAACGATCCCAATCATCCCATTGTTCCCAGGCGTATTCGTCGAGATCGAGCGACAGAGGCAGATCGCGCAGGAGGGAGGGTGAGTCTTTCCACAGAAACTCTCATGCCATCCTATCATTTAGCTCTTCGAGCTCCCAAAGGCTCGGAAATGCTGTTGGAAGATGGCACCAACGTCGTAACGTCGATTCACAAGGATTGGGGCGCCATGCATACCCTCAGTGATTCGGTGCGCCGAGGACAATTGCCGGGGATCACTGGACAAATGATTCGTGACATTGTGGTAGTAGGCCAGGGGGTCCCCATGATGGCTTTGCATTTTGTCTATCAGGCGCTTTGTCTGGATGAATTTGCCAACATTGGTCGACGAGCAGGTATGGCGGACCATCGACGAGCAGGCAAGCATGTGGCCTTTCGTCGACTCGAGTTGTTAACCTCAGTCGATCCCATTCGGATAGCTGCCAGTCTGGCAGATTTCGATCCAGCCACTACTCTTGTCATTAATCATTCGCTTACTGGGACCGAAGAGACACTGACCACAACCAAACGTCTTCAGGCTTGGTTGCTACAACATTTGGGACATGGAAGACGACCAGAGCATGTCTTTGCCAAGCATATGCTTTGGGTAACTGGAAACGAACATGAGGCGTCTGCGCATCAACGTGGAACAGTATTTGTGATTCCAGAGCACACGCGTTGTGAACCGTTCTGTACCTTCACACCTGCAACACTCCTTCCCTTGGCCATTGTGTTTGGCTGGCCGACGGTAGAGCGGTTTCTTCAAGGAGCACATGATATGGATCGTCATTTTGTGGAAACAAACCCCCGTCACAATCTACCTGTCCTCCTGGCTCTGACGGATATTTGGAATGATCTCTTATTGCAGTCTACTGGCCGTGTGTCAACCCCTTTTACCCAAGCCTTTGTGGGGTTCCCCGGCTTCTGTGCCGCGTTGGAGTCTCAAACCTGTGGTGGCGTGTCATCCTCGAAACAGCATGGGTACAGCTCCAAGACTACTACTGCTACTACAAGTACAGGACCAGCGCCTCTGCAAGTGGTCGATGGAGGACTATACAATGTTTATGATCGATCACTTTATCAAAGTGTCCATGGGGCCCAGCCAACTGAGTTAGTCATGGCACTGGACACACAAGTGCCCACCAATACACCTGGATTTACCGAGCCTACCGAAATTCAAGCATGTCAAGATGCCCTTATCTGTTCGATGTTTGCACATGCAGATGAATTGGCCTTTGGAGGTTCTGATGGAACTCTTTACGGAAACTCGGGGTCTCCCATGATTGGGCCTAGTTTCAGTTTTGGTGCGGGAAATCTATCCTTTGATACCTCTTCGAACACCATGTCAACGGAGAATGTATCAGGAGGTAACCGTCCAAGTTTGTTGCTGTTATGTGGTCGCCTAGATGCGTTTGCATGTGGACAAATGATAGCCTTGGCAGAACATCGAGCTGTGGTCAAGGCCCATATTTGGGGCCTGAATCCCTTTGTCCGGGCCTCGGGGGCCTGTTTCCGATCCACACGATCCGACATCTTACTGGATCGTTTGAAGGCAATGTTGGCAACAGATGGGAACGGGGAGGAAGACGAGGATGACCAAGACCCGTACATGAATTTGTCCACAAAAACCATCTTGGAGCACTATTCTAGTCGTATGCGTGACCAGCGAAGTGCAACCAACATTGATTCTTAGTACAACATTTCAGCCCGAACCCTCCTTGAGCCTCTTGATCGGTGATACTCTCTGTACAACAAGACAACTTGAGTCAACCATCCATTGCTACGAGAATCATACAGTAAAAGTAGTATCAATATCGAATAATAGTAGAAAAAGTACAAGTTGTAGCGGTATAAATGTAATCTAATTGGCGCTTTAAAAATGCCAAATCTGTAAGTCTATGGTGCGATGGTGTATGTTCAAAAGCTCCCACTCTCCTATGCAGCACGGCTGGACACTTGGGCAGGACGCAAGGTCATGGTACGGCGAGTCTCGGCTCTAGATGTCAAGTGCTTGTGAGGGACAAAGAGGCAGAATGGTTGTTGGACTTCTGCTTCGTCGCTGATGCCTTGCATGCGAGCCATGGCCACACTGCTGCGTGTCTTGTCAAAATACATATCTGCTAGCAATTCAATATCGTCGATTCCCCTCTTCCACATGTAATCTTGAGCGTCAAGAACAATGTCTCTTGAAGCCGAACGATGAGTGTTCTTGAGTGCGAGGCCTTCAGGAAGGTAAGTTTCGAGGCCTCTGAGAGTGAAAGAATCGGATTCTTGAGGTTCGAAGTCTCCATTGGAGATATCTTTAACGAGGGTGCGGAGGTTCGAACGAATCTCCTTGAGTTCAGAGGTCTTGTACCAACAAGCTTCTAGTTCCTCCTCGGTGAAATCTTGTCGACGAGGTGATCGTCGGACAGTAACACGAGGAACAAAACACACTTGCTTGGTTGGCTTGGCGTCCAAGGAACTAACGTCCATGGTGCTGCTGCTCTCGCTCGATTCCATCCATGGATGAGCAAGTTCGATGACGTGATGAAGAGGAGGCATGCTGTCTGTTGATGGTTCTTGCCAGGTGAAGCGTTTAAAAAATTGTGAGGGGAGGGGGACAGGAAGGCCTTTGGGCCGTTTGGACGATCGGGGAATTGTTCATGTGGCGCTTCCACCATGGACACACGAATGCACAGGCCGCTCGGGTGAGGTTGTGAAAGGCTTCCAGGGCCTTCCTGGGGTCGAATGTGGTTCAAGCGAACTCCGTGGTCAAAGCGTTGTCATTGTCGTTCGCATCGTGCTTGGTTCGTCACAACTATTTATCCGACGCTATGCCAAACACTTAGGAGACTTGGGTACGGCATCTGTCGCAGCTTGATTGAACAAGTAGGGAGTTTATATCAACGATGAGAATGACACACAAGCTGTAGCAGCCTGAGCACGGTTTTACAACCGACGCCATAGTGCATCCAACAAGAGATGAAACCATCGGCGCCGTCACTATCAAATCGTTACCGCCTTTTGACAGTTTGGATATTAGCCTATCCCAGTTGGGTTCGCAAATTTCAATCCGAGTCCATGAACCTTCTTGTGCCGTTTGTTATCGCACCTCCTTCTGTTGTTGTAGTTGTAGTAGTTGTTGTTGTTGTGGACTCGTACCAACAACAGAGCTACCGCCGTTGCCACAACGACGGGGTTTTGACAAGATCCTTTTGTTACCGAAAGGGGTTGATGACCGTATGTAGTACCTGAAAATTTGGTTCGGAGGAGTAGTCCCTTCTCCCTTTTACACACCGGTACTCTGTAGTAGGCTCAAGCAGAGTTTCCAAGACAACAACAACGGAGTATAATAAATAATAGTATTTGTTCAAACAATAGTAGCATCGCCCCTCATTTTTCTTTTCACACGAATGGATCTTGCAAGATTGAAATCTTGGATATCGAAAAAGAAGATTTGTACTACGAGCAGTAGACAGAGCAGCTACAGAGTATGGAGCCAAGATTAATGTACTGTTGTTGGCCTCACTACTGAGGTAGTAGATACTACACACCTATTCTTGGCACTACTCGACGAGCTATCGCCTACTACAAATCGTCTACCGGCAGTTGTTGTTGTTGGATATGGCTTCGTAGCCGCCATTGGAGAGAATTCAGAGTTCTCGAGGATCTTTCTGTGAATGGTGGTGTTGATCGTGCTCATTCGTCCACTCTTTCAACCCACGGTACTACTAGGTAGGTACCAGGTACTTTGTGTACGAAGAAAAGTGAGGAGGCCAATTCACGAATGGTAGACTTGAGCCAGGTATCGTAGCCACACAAGAAGCAAGAGCTTTCTACCGTGCTGTGCTTCTCGTTCCTCTACCCCCTTCTTGAGGTCGCTTGGATAGTACATCTTTGTGGAT
>WXVQ01000040.1:0-75236 GCA_013372465.1 Nitzschia sp. Nitz4 | reverse complement strand
TATGGTACTTTAGTTGTAGAAGCTGCTTCTTGGGATGGCTTCATGCATGTAAAAAGAAGAGTTCTGTGAACAGTGGTGGAACGGGATCGATAGCTTCCAGTTGATATGTACTGGTAGCGTCCAATACTACCGAAGGACTAGCATGGGAAGCCTTCGTACTTTCTACTAGGGTGTGAGGCAGGACAAGAGTATCGAACGCATCCAGTAGCTGGCATGACAAGTTTGTAAGCTACTACTCGTACTTTGCACCACCACCAGTTCTGATGTCTACCCCAGAGTAGTTGTAGGACACTTTCGATTGAAGTTGAGGGACATTCGAATACTGGGAATGTGAAAACGATGACTGTAAAGTTCAAAACCCGTTTAGTTAGGAGTGGAGGATGACACAAAAGCTATACTCTTCTTGCTTCGGAGGTTCTCTCGACACCAATGTTCTGGACATCTAGAGGCCATTTGTTGTTCCAAAGATGTTTTTCAAGTGTATGCTGTGCGTCGTTGTGGTGAGAAGATAAGGAGGTTGGACCAAGCAAGAGGGGTTCCTGTCACTCTATAGGGCCAACCAGAAGCGGTGACGGCTGCTCGTTAGCATCGGATGCCATCTGAGGTTGTGTTCAATCAAAGCGAAGAGGGGGAGTGGCAATGTTGCGAATTTGTGTCCTATCCCGAACACAATATCTTTCCACGTGGAAATGAATGAAAAGATGATGTCTTGATTGGGTTATGGTGTAGTATGACCGTTGTCAGTCGGGGGCGGCGGCCGGAAGTAAATTTGGAAGTTTGCTCCGTGTTCGGATATCCACGATATAAATGGGCTTTGTGGGAGGTCGGTGTGTTGCGGTCCGTATTGTTCTCCTTCTGTGATTCCCACGAGAGTTCGAGCCGGCGTCGAAATTCTGCACGTAAGCACTACTTTAGTCGATTTGAACCCCAATATTTAAGTGTCCATCACGTGGCGGAAGCGGTCGACGTTCGAGGTAGGTACGTAGCTTTCTGTAGCTCTCGCTAGGAAATCTTCCGGAGGCGAGGTCTTTTTCCCAAAAAAAATGAGCAATTAGTATTCCACCACGGGAAGTTCGGTGATGTCGCCATATTTCTATTCCGCGATTGGCAGGTTTTGTCGCCAAGTGCTGCACGTTTGTTGTCCTCTTGGAAGGAAGCAGTCCTACTATCGTAGTACTGCGCATCTCCTTGGTGTGGAAAAGATTCACGAAACCTTGGCACCCTCCTTCAGAAGTTGATCACAATTCATCTTCATCGCCACCATGACCCAAAGACTACTCCTGAACAAGGGGAATCTCCCTGTCCTGGCCACTACAGCCGCAATGGTCTGTTGGGGTGCTGGCATGGACGTGGACACCAACCATTGCCAACAACAACTCGAGTCGGAATCACAACATCAGTCGGAATTGAGTGCCTCCCTACTTTCGTCACTGGTTTCATTGCCCAGTGCAACTGTTACATCATGCTCTTCCGCGTTTGCTTCTCCCATGTGGGTGTCTCGGACATTCACCGGCGGGCCCCCCAAACCCAAACTAAAGCGCCAAACAACCGTAGATCTCATGGCAGAAACTGCCGAACAGTACACGTTGGAGAGTCGATATGACATTCGATGGGAGAGACCCGTTGGGGTAGGAACGTTCGGAAACGTCTACCAAGGACGCCATCGCGTTGCTGGCACTCCTGTAGCTGTCAAGAAGATCTCCAAGCGCTTCACCAATAGTGACACCTTCCAACGGGAAATGGGAGTCATGCTGCACTTGGAGAAGACTGGAGGTCACCCATCGCTTTGTCTCCTACATGAGCACTTTGATGAAGGAGATTTCTTCTACTTGGTCTTTGACCTAGTCAAGGGTGGAGAGCTCTTTGATCAATTGGTCCACTACGGTGCCTACAGTGAGAAGGATGCCTCTCGAATGATTCGGCAGGTGGCTTCTGCGCTCGCCTTCTTGCACGGTCTCGGAGTGGTTCATTCCGACCTCAAGCCTGAGAACATCATGCTCTCTTCTACGAACAAGGATGATGCTAACATCAAGATTGTTGACTTTGGCTGTGCCCACATGGTTGGCAACAAGGGACACAACCACTCACATCGGGGAACTGGGCTTACACCAGCGTACTGTCCTCCGGAGGTGTTGGCAGAAGTCAAACAGCAAATGCAGCGAAACCCTTCTAGTGTTCATGCACACATTGATACCACTTATGATATGTGGTCCTTGGGAGTTATTCTTTACATGTAAGTTACATCCAATGGATCGCTGGATCGTGGGTCTCGGGAAATCGTGCCGTACTCACACTATTTCTTTTGCAATTACAGTGTCCTCGTTGGTGTTCACCCTTTTGACTTGGACGGCGAAGCTACTAGTGAAGAAATGGAAGAAAGGATTGTCTCAAACGACCCGCTTCCTATTCGAAACTGCAAGCACACTCAGCATCTCTCCGAAGAGGCACTTTGTCTCCTAGAACGCCTCATGTGCAAAGACCCCTCCAAGCGCATGACGGCTGAGGAGCTATTGGGATCGTCTTGGGTGCAAGGAAAGACTGCATCCAGTGAAATCATTTCTGGAATGGATGCCCGTCTGGGCGAGTACCATCGCCATCAAACCAAGATTGGTTCTACCATCTTCAAGGGTCTCCTGTCGAGTGCCCACAAGCGCGGTGGTTCCGATGTCGCCAAGCGCACTGGTATTTTGGAAATGGCATTCCGGGACCTTGACCGCAGACAGAAAGGTTACATCTCGACCAAGGAACTCAATGGAATCTCCGGTTTCTTTGCTCCTGACGCTCGCCTTTCTCTTTCTGAGGTTTCTCAGTTGCTCTCGGACAACTTGGTGCCCAAGCACTTGACCAAGGGACAAGTGATCTACAAGGAAGGTCAAAAGGGGGAAACAATGTATTTCTTGCATTCAGGTTCGGTTGAAGTGCAGTCCAAGGATGGCTTCAAGGCCGTCCGACAATCTGGAGAGTTCTTTGGTGAAGAGGCCCTCATGAAGGAAGACGGCAAACACAGCCAAACGGTCAAGTGCTTGACACCTGTCGATGTCCTCGAGATCAACCAAGAGTACTACGACAAGTACCTCCTGGCCGATGAAGAGTTGAAGCTTACCATGAAAGAAACCGACCGCGTGCGACAACGAGAACGTGCCAAGGTCTTGCTTGGCCTACAGAGAGATTTGAAGCCCAAGACATTCAAGCGAGGGGAATACATCTTCAAGGAAGGATCCCCTGGAGATGATCTTTACATCAAGGAAAGTGGTGTCGTCCATGTCACAGTTGGCGGTCGCAAGGTTCGAGCGTTGAATGACGGTGAAATGACCGGAGAACATGCAGCCTTTTACAAGCACAAACCTTACAACGTTTCATCCCAGTGTATGAGCGCCGAGTGCACCATGCAAATTTTGGATGGACACAAGATTCGAAAGCTGTGCGAGAGAAACGAGGACTTGAATGCAAGCTTCAAGGATGTCATCTTGCGCCGCGATTTCAAAAAGGCTGTTGTCAGTGCAATCAAACGTGATTTCCCTCAAGGCGAGAAGGAACTTCTTGAAGTGTTCAACTTGATTGACACTGAACAAGAAGGTATCATTCGCTTCAAGACTTTGAAGAAGTTTGTCAGTCAATGGGATCCCCAATACACTGATGACGATGTTCATGCAATGTTGAAGTCCTTGGATTTGAACAACCGTGGATCATTGGATTGGCCTGTCTTCAAGCGAATCTTCAGTATGTTCAATCAGTAAGCGGGGTGCATCGAACAGGCATTATCATTGTTTGACACCAAGCAATACACAACTCCTGGGGCCCACTCAGCGCCCGCGTGAACACCCCATGTCACAACAAGAGCCATTCCAGAGGACCAGTAGGCACCCACTCGGACCAAACATTTTCGGCAGATTACTGTTTGCTGTCTTCACAGACAACACATTTCACATCCATGTCGATTCATTAGCAATAATTCTGTTTAGCTATATTGTACATTTTTGTAAAGATTGAAGTCTATCATTGGTTGCATGGATTTAGCCCAAGCTCTTTATTCTTGCCCATCGTACCATGGATGGATTATTAATCAACAGATTAAAAGTAGTGTTGATCGCCACCTTTCCGTCCAATGAAGCAGCCAACAGGAAGGGACATAGTGATGTTTCTACATCTTTTTCGTCAAGAACATCTGGATTGGCGGCAATAATGTCGCTCAAACCTTCTTCCCATGACATTCGGCCACGAATGGCCAAAAAGGCAGGATATTCACCATCCACGTTCTTCTTTGCCGCCGCCTCTGGAAAAGCTTTGAGCAGACTCTGAATGACTTCAATGTCCTTGATCCGGAAAGGCCGTTGCCGGACGACGGTGTGTAGAGGGTAGTTTCCCTCGGCATCAGGGACTTTTGCGGACTCTGGACGTATTCGAATGGCAACCTGAAGCAACTGAAGAGGGGCCCTTAGATGAAGCAGTCCATGCAAAAGATAGTTGGGTGATTCTCCTTTGTTGTTGTCTCCTTTTGGGATGGATGTCAAAGCCAGCGATTGTTGGACCAAAAACTCAATTTTGAGCCAAAATCGATCAAAGTGTCCCGCTTGAACGTCAATTCCTTTGAGGATCTGGGCAATCTGTAAATGACCTTGGATACTCTGCAAATGAGACTGCCAGAGAGCTGTCAACGCCGTATGGTTAAAGTCATAGGTGCGTTGCCCAATGACAGATGGGTTTTTCTGAACAATGGCTTGAATGACCTCAAGGGAGGACTGAGATCCACAGGCACTGTGCAGAGCTGTCCCACCAAACCGATTGCGAAGCAAGACATCGTCTGGTTCCATTGCTTGAAGCATCAAATTGACTCGTCCAGAACTTCGCTGGCTTGTCCAGGACAGAATATGCAAGGGTGTAGCGTTGTAAGTCGCTTCTTGAATGCGGACTGCTTCGGGGTAGAGCTCAAGGACAGTTCGGAACAACTCAATCGGAGATTGAGGCTGGCTACAAAGGCGATGGAGGGCCGTTCCTCCTGTGAGTGGGTCGACTATTTGAGCTTGTTCTGGACATTCTTGGCAACATATGAGAGCTTCGTTCCAGTGGGAAAGTGCTATCAGTTGGGCTAGGTTCCTTTGATCTAAGGCCATTGTGTGAAAATGAAAATGAAACAAACGAAAGGCTCCTTGACGTGAGTTTAGGACTCCTCTATCTTGTAAATAGGATCTTGATCTTGTCAATGACAAGACTGGTCATTGAGTCCTTGTTGGAGCAGTTGAAATGCTTGTGCATCTAAGCAAGTGTCATCGCGAGGCATTCTCCGAATTCCTCTTTGGCAGCAGCACCTTCCAGACGTGCCTATATGCAAATTGACTCAACGGACTTCAAAGTGGTGCAACATGCAACCAAAGCCATCCTCACACTCCACACCGCAATGAGCTCGGGTGAAAGTGAGGATAATCTCTCGGAGTGGAGTGAGCCTACAAATCCAAAGAGTAGCTCAGCTAACAGCAGTGATGAGTACAATGATGGATCGGATGATGATTCATTAATACATCAACTTAATCGAACAATCCTATGGTTGTGTCAGGAAGGCCAGATTCCAGCAGCCCGTCAACGATTTGAACAACTACTAGAACAAGGTCAAAGTGACCCAGCAAATCATCAACAACTCCTCAAAGAGGTGTTTCAAATGGGGCGAGATAGAAACTATCCTCTGCAGGAAATTCTAATGGGAGGGACTAGCGATCGAAACTCCTATGCACTTGTGTTGGCCATTTTGGAGTTTGCACAGTCCACCCCACTACAACGAAATACTCTTTTGTTGGCAACGCCTCCAAGCCATGGCCGAACAGCGCTTCACTGGGCAACATGGGGAAATGCCAAATTAGAAATAATCCAGGCATTGGTTCGGGGAAACCCAGAAGCAATGTTGCTTCGAGACAAACCAAGACATGGGGGCAGGACACCACGGGAAATTTTGGTTCACTATTTTGGATCTAGTAGGAGGAGAGAGAATGAGACCTCTACAGGGTTGGACAGCAGAGTGGTATATCTTGAAGCTATGGAGAAGAGTTGGATGGAACATCGCATCAGACTTGCGGTGTGGCTTTGTGCTCGTCGATACTTTGCCCCCCTGACGCAAGAAGCGAAAGACTCTACCCCGACCATTCAAACACCGTTCGATCAAAAATGCCGAAAGTCTGTAGGGATCCGACCAAAACCGTGGTTTGCATTGAGCGCTATTGGCTACATGCTACAGCGCGAAATGACACCGTTGGCCATTCGGATTACGTCCTATCTAGGAGGCAATGCAGCAAAGCTGAAGCGATCACGGAAAGCCTCGGGGCGCAGCCGGTCATCCAACAAATCACACCGAACGCGATGTTGATGATGTGTTACCAAGTTCATCGGTAGTTTCAATGCGTCAGGTGTCGATGGATTCGACATGGTCGACACGGTTGAATATGCTGGTCGTTGGTAGCAATCGGAACCTTGTCAAGTCTCGCTTGATGGCTATACCTTGCATGGTATTGGATCGTCGAGATCTTGGTAAGGGGTTTCCACGAATTGCCAAAGCAATCGTAGGCATTGGTCCCCCGCGAGTATCCTATCGTGTCTTATCGTACATTTTTGTCTGAACAAATAGTTGTTGATCTTGAGGTATGCCCATCCGACCTTTTGTAGTCTTGATAATGGATCTAATGATGAGTGAACTTTGGATATCGAGGTTTTCCAAGAGAGGACGATGAAGAAGAATGAAACTCGAACCCAAACTTCTGCCCTTCCCATCCTGTGATTGTAAGTGACAACAAGCATCATCCAACACGAGACATCCCGTGTTGACGTATGTCTTCTCTAAGATGCGACGCCAAAAGGCGGATTGATGACGGCCTTGAGAGGCGAACGGCGAACACACACACGCCATACTTTCGCTACGACGCTGCTGCCGCCGTCACGTGCAAATGACGTAGAACCTTTGTGGAGGGCCGGAAGAACATTCCACACTTCTGCCCCAAAAAGCCGAGAGGAACATTGGATAAAAGTCCGTAGGGAGTGTGGTAGCAATTTACGAACCCTGACGACGCCAAACAGTCAGAAACAGGACTCTCTGGCCACTGCTTCACACTGGACTTATTTGGAATGTAAGCAGACGAGCGCCACTACTGCAAGTACCATCATGTTTTGAGGCTGGCTGGTTTTAGGAAGAAAAAAGAGTCGTTGTCCAACGGCAATAACACCAAGATATATTTTTTCAAACCATTTTACCTGTAACATGAGGCAAGCTATGCAAAGACATGACATGTTGTGTTGAGTATAGGGGTGCGATAGCCCATTGCAGTAGACAGTACATACTGGTGTGGAGGAATAACTCTATTGTGCTCTATTATTTCCTTTATGCGTTTTTAGGCTGCAGCAGAACCAGTGATGCTCTCGGATACAACGAATGAAAGGGACAACTCCATGTCGTCCTCTTTCATCATGGCTCCATAAACCTCACTGGCCTCTTTTTCATCCTGTTGTGCCATGATGAAAGCTTCGGCACGAGATAGCTCTGAATATTCAAAGTAGCAATCGGCAATGGCATCTGGATCAGAATATCCATCGTCTTCTTGCATATCTTGTTCGAAAAAGACAGCGGTGCGTGCGTCCATTCGGATTTGCCTCCTTCGCTGGGCACCTGCCACAGACTTGTTTTCTAGTCCGCGTTGACGACTGGCCTCTTCACTGCTGTTGGCCAAGTCTCTTGCATCCTTCTTCATGGCGCGCAACTCTACACGGTTGTACCAAGTTGCTCGCAACTCTTCTGGTTGGTAATCGGATCGATGTAGAACCGTGCAGACAATGGGCTGGTCAATGAAGGAGACACACTTGTGCGACGACTCTGTTGAGTGATGACTCGATTCATGCAAAGGTTTCGTTGTGCTCGATGAGAAAGTAGCATAGTCCGAGTAGGAAACCATAATATCGTTGTTGGTGGCTGTGTACATCATTGTGTTTCTTGGTTTCGTTAGGTCGAGAGTAAGTCCACAGTATCCAAAAACCTTGGCGTAAGGTTGGTCGATCGGAGGACAAAAAGATGCCGAGGGAAAAAATGAGTCTTCTCACAGTCTGTGACTTTCGAGTTCGTGACCATTGGGATGAGAAGGCGGAATTGAGAAGAACCGTTCGCTACAAGGGCCAAATCGGCCTGGGTCGTCGGCGGCGTCAGGGAGTAAGACCGAAACGGGCCTGTAGAGGTTTACGGGGAGCACCGTAGGGATTTATATGGTTTTGGAACGGGCTGGTGCACGGTTGGGAAGCACGATTCATATCAACCTGCACCTCCGCCGTCGTGTCACATCCACTCTGCTTCGTGGCTGGCGAAGGTTGGTGCGATCAGCGGAAAACGCGTTCGTGGGAATCGCCAACGGTCGTGAATTTGAGGTCGGAGGTACGAAGTCTGNGTTAGACTCGATGGAGGATTCATGTCTCGGAGAAGCTCCTTGAACCACTCGATCCATCGGAGGCCCGAGGCTCCAACCTCCAACCTCCAACCACCTGCCACCTCTCAACCTCTCAAACCTTTGGGAGTGGAAGGAGGCAATTGGGTCAGGTCACCATGGTCTCGCTTTTTGCTATGTTTCGAGCAACACTACTGGTTGCTTTCCTCTCCGCCTCTTCGGCATTTACGGTTATGTCTCCTCAAGTGATGAAGTTGGCCTCGCGCTCTTTCACGCCATCCCACTCCCCTCAGGCTGCCACCTTGCAAGTCCCCGTTTCTTCCACTGGCTTGTTCATGTCGGATGCAGGCACAGCTGGACAGGTGGAAGAGAAAAAGAAGGAAGCGGTCAAAGAAGATTCGGAATTTATGGATGAAGCTCAAATTGATTTGGGTGTTACTATGGACGATGAGCGAGAAATGGAAATGGATCCAGACGACGAGAATTGGCGGGTGGTTTTGCACGATGACCAGATCAACACGATTCCCTACGTTGTGGATGCTCTGGATGAATGTGTTGATATCATCGATGACATTGTTGCCCTATCCATCACTATGTATGTGCACGAAAATGGCAAGGCCACGGTATGCAAGTGTTGGAAGCAAAAGGGTGAAGAATACTGTCTGGCACTGCAACGAAAGGGGTTGACGGTCAGTTTGGCGCCAGAAACCGATTTTGAGGATGGTGATGAAGTTGGTTGATACGTTGCTGTAACATTGATTTCATCTGCTGTTGTAGAGGTACGAGTAGATAGGGCATGGACAGGGTATCTAGCTATGCATGGATCACATGTACATAATATCATCTACTGGAACGAACGAACGAACGAACGAACGAACTAGTCCATCCTTCTGTGAGGAAAGGAATGCCTCCCCACAAGAGTGTTCTATCGTAGAAATCCAATTGCATACTAGTATGCGTGTATTTTTGGATAGATCGTCCAACAATCACTACTACAAACTTGTCTATAGGAATGTATGGGGTCAAGCAGGATTGCCATGGTACACAACAAAAAAGCAAGAACAAATAATAGAAATACCCCGTTTAGGAACGAGTACCCCTGGTTGTGGCCGTCCATGGTACAGAGCATATAAAAAACGACCAACTACTACTCGTGCCTGATGGGATGTACCAGTTGGAAATCCCGTCAGGGACCACGGAACCATGTTATACTTCAAAGGTGGACTGGTTTCCAAACGAACGTCCACTGGCAGCGGCTGTACATGACACGCAAAAATAAAGGAAAGGAAATCGTTAGCCACATGGTCCATCATGCACAATCATAACAATCATATAAAAAGGTATATACAGTACGAGTACGTACCTAATCGGTGTTCTTGGAACTTCAATAGAGTACGATTCATTTCCAAACACTTCTTCCATCGGGCACCCACAAGGGAACAACGATCGGCATCGTTACTGCGCAACCACAAGGCAATACGATCTTGCTTGGGTCGAATACTGACGACTGCCCCACACACTTCATTTCCATCCGCATCCAGTGTTTCTCCAATAATAGCAAGGACCGTAAACAGCCACCACTCCTCACAGCGGCCTCGCTCCGAGTCATGTTTGGGGATGGTCAAAACGAACTTTCCTCCATCCTTATTGGCAGGATCTTCCCACATGGGGATGACGCCTTCCCGGAAGACGTGGTAGTTGGAAGAGTTGGGAAGGTCACTGCAGGGCTTCAAGCTGTTGAAGATTCTCCAAAAGCCCTCGACGGTGTCAAAGGTGCCACAGTTGGTGAGGTTGTCCTTCCACGGCTTGGTGGGATCTCCGTGTTTGGAGTTGTCGAACCACATCGTCCATCTAGCATTGAGCTGACTAGCAGGCTCTTTGTTCATGTTGTCGGGGATGGTGGAAGTTGCCATGATGATTCTGGTTGTCACAAGAAGACGTTGTTGTGTGATAGTGATACTACCGGTAGTACTAGTAGATGATAGGAGGATTGGAGTCTTGTACGATCGTCGTTCGTGGCGTCGTGGGATGATGGGCTCGGGTCGGTCCGAGCAATCCAACTCCCCGTGTGATAGACGGCAAGACGCATATATGGTTGGTGGAGATCCACATACAGGTGACTTTCTTAATTCCACAACCACCACCACCACAACCACCACCACCAGCACTAGGTACCGGTAGCTAGCTAGCCAGCACAACAATCCACTGTTTCTACGATCCCTCCTCCAGTAGTGATCATATTGAACGATTCGACACACCACCAAATATGAATGCTACAGTACCCCTTCAAGATGCCCTCCCTTGGTCTCCTGACTCTTGTCGCAATATTCTAGTGACCGATTCTATTGAGACAGACGGCCGGTTCGTTCTTTACACCATGGCTACCCAAGCCCTCCAAACCCAACATGCCGTTTGGTGGCTCACGGCAAGTCCCATTACCGACCAGCAAGTCGCCAT
Source organism: Nitzschia sp. Nitz4 (assembly GCA_013372465.1). Classification (NCBI taxonomy): domain Eukaryota; phylum Bacillariophyta; class Bacillariophyceae; order Bacillariales; family Bacillariaceae; genus Nitzschia; species Nitzschia sp. Nitz4. The sequence goes on along the minus strand of WXVQ01000040.1, from coordinate 64,374 downwards.
GTCCTTGAAGAAAATGGGGTGCGATGCCGCCGCTTCTTATTTGCGTGCCTCGACGTTGGGATCGGCGGCTCGGACGAGTACTGCTAGTCCACCGGCCTCTTCCAAACGCTTGCTTCAAATCACCACTTGTGCCACCGATTGGGCCCTACAAGTCATGGCCGGCGACCCTACCGTATCTCCCGAGAACTACTTGAAACAATTGTATCGTTCTATGCAAACATGGCTTACTCAACAAAATACTGATGATGATAAACCCGCTTGGATTGTTCTGGATGACCTGTCATCCATGGCTACTCTACTCAATGACTCGGGGGTTGTGTATCGTTTTGTGGACAGTCTTGTGGATCTCTCCAATCGCTTCGCTGGAAGTCAATCTTCCTTTGGATTGATTCTCCGTTGTTCCAACACGCCAGATTCAATGGAAGCGGCTTCCTCCATCATGTCAGAAGATGCTCCTTCGGTCGAGGACCGGGTGGGTTGGATTGGTGCTGGAGGGTTGGCCGGGCGACGTCAGGACGATCATTCGGCGCCCTGGGAACATGTCTTGGATGAATGCGTGGATGCTATTGTGGACGTTGTTCCATTGACAGGTGGGTATTCTCGAGAAGCCCATGGACGGCTCGTCTTTACAGAATATCCAGGAGGACGTGGATGGAAGGATGTGTCCATGACGGCCACTTCCACGGCAAGACCAGCGTCGGCGTCCTGGCAACCATCCGTCATGAACTATTGTATTCTGGATCAAGGAGTCCGCGCTATTCGGCTTCATCAAAAAGCGGCCCCAGCAAGTTCCTAGGGTGTCTTTTTGGGTGCCATGGATGCCTCGGGGCGCAGCAATACCAACACCGCCAGGGTGGCCAGTACCCAATGGATTCCAGAGGCAAATGCCCACGAAACGGGATCAGGATCACCTTCCATGGCTGTGGTTGTTTCTTGGGAATCACTTTGCAGCAGCCGGAACAAAAAGGTTCTATAGAATGGAACCGTGACGGCCGACGCATTTTGCAAGACATCCAACACGGCAAACACGGAAAAGAGAGACTCTTGTGGGGCGACGCGTGTGAGGAGCGATCGGAGGCTCACTTTGAGTATGGTAACCGATACGGAAATGGCAGGTGACAACGCCAATACAAAGATGGGAACGGAACGTTGCATTTCCCAAAAGGTGGCAATCGCCAAGAGAATGGAAGCGGCACAAACGGCTCGTCGTTCTCCACCGAGAAGGTTGAGAATCGGTCCAATCAAAAAGGATTGTACAATAAAACCCAAAACACGTTGATAACTTTGAACATATCCTCGATGGTGAGGTTCCATTCCGTACATGTCTTCGTAGTAACTTCCCATGGATGCATAGGATGTAGCAAGGTTGACCCAATAGACGAGGATTGTGGAGGCAATGACAGAACCCAACTCGGGCGAACGGAAACATGATTGTAGATTGTGCCAAAAGTTTCCCTTGCGACGAGATTTGGATGATGGAGACGATGATGTCGTTCCTGTCGTCGACGATTGCTCTGTATCGGTCAACAAGACGGCAGCGAGAACCATATCGAGGAGAAAGAGAGTACAGGCCAACAAGGCCGGTACAGAATGATGTACATACTTGAACAAAACAGCCCCCGTGGACGGACCCACAATCCAAGCTGCTGTCAGACTGGATTCGAGTCGACCCATGTATTGAGCTCGATTGGCATCGGTGGTATACTGTGTGAGCAAAGAGGTGGTGACCGTCATGGTTTGTTTGACGAGTCCCACCAGCACTCGACTCAAAATCATGGCTGGAAAGTTGCCCCAACCGATCATGGCGTATCCCACAAAGGACCCCGCAAAACTAATGAACAAGGTGGTTTTGCGGGACAACCAATGAGCATCTGTCAAGAATCCCAAAAGGAGTCCACCAACGATTTGGCTGGTCGAAAAGACACTGCTCAACATTTCTCGTTGATTGGCACTGGTAACGCCCGCCTTTTTGTAGTATTGAAACAAAAGAGGCACGACAAGAGAGACGGCAAACATGTCAACAAAGACCAAAATGGGCAAGGAGACGGTGGGAGAAAGCCAACCCTTGATTGGCTCTGGGGGTGCTGCAGTACCAGTAGCAGTACCAGTACCAGTACTCGTTGTTGCCGTTTCGGCCGTAAGGTCATCGGTACTGCTGTTGCTCTCTATTCTGGACAGTGTCTTTTCTCGGAAACGGGCTTTTTGAGCATCTTTTCTTCTTGGTAACATGTTGATGTTGTTGTTGTTGTTGTTTATGTGCTTGTCTTGTGATGTGTTGGAAGGCCAAGTGGGATAGGAAACTCCACGTTGCGATTTGTTGCGTTGTTATTATTAGTTTTGTTGGAAAGCAAAGGCTTGTGCACGTTTCCCCATTCGACTCGACTCGTGTTTCGCCATAGGTTGGTGGTCGATCTAGTCAGACGAAGTGTGTAAAAAGTCACGAGACAGCAGCCTGGAGATAGGCATCCATTTATTTCCATTCCAACGAAACCAAGGCTATTCTCATCCGAGGCAATCATCACTCCAATCATTCCAACGATCCATCATGACAATTCCAAAAGAAGCATTTACAGAAGTGGTTGATGCGATCACACGCGACATGCCATTGATCATGCACGGCAGTGGAGACGTGGATCCCTCTTCCGTGGACCCAGCCGCTTGCCGGCTGTTATCAGAACTGACAGCAGATTACATTGCCAACTTGGTTCATGCCGCTGTAGATACACAAGAACTCTTGAATGGAGGACCCCGGTCTTTGCCTCCTGCACCCTTGGCACGCTCTCACAAAACGGCGATTCCTCGCCCGTACGAATCCAAACCTCCCAATCCGCCTGCCGATACCAAGAACAGCGCCATTCAAGTTCCCGAAAAGCCCAACCGCAAACGCCGTCGGACCACCGATGAATTCTGGGACGAACCCCTTCCTCAACCTAAAATCAAGAACAAACCCACCAAGGGAACGGAAACCACGGGCCCCAAGTATGACGGTGTTCCTGTTGATGAATGGGTGGGAGTGTCGGGGGTAGACTTTTACCAAGCAGATCGGGCCCGACGAGCCCATGTGGCGGTGCCGCATGCTATTAGCACGCAGTCCTTCATCTTTCCTGTTTGTCATGATACCGGTCTCTATGGAAAAGTCCTGGAGATTCAAGCCGCACGCCGAACCATTGCTCCTCTCTTGGTCGATCCCGTCATTCAAAACATTGTCAAAACGGAAGGGGGATTGCAAGGTCCTGGATCCTTTCGCAAACGGAAAAAAGGAGAAGAACCTGAAGAAGAGGAATCGGATGCTGGAGGTGAAGAGAGTAATGCTGTTTGGCCTGGTCTTGACTATTTGTTACCCGTGCATATGGGTATGGATCCCAATACATTATAGGGAACGAACAAACTATTGCTGTTGGACTGGTAGTACTAGGATCCAGGATTTATTAGCATGTAGTGTTTCTCCACCATTGCAGTTCCATTTCTCTGATGCATTGCAAGTGGACTATCATTGTGTTGGTACAGGTCGGTAGCAAGTAGCTGTTGCTTGGTGCCAATACTACGAGTACTACTATCGCACTACCTACCAACCCTTTCAACAACAATAGCTAATTTGTACTACTAATAGGCGCAACTATGACGTCTTTGCTGCTGTTGTACAGTCGTACTGTACTCGACGATCCTGCTCTCTTCTCTGCAAGTACTAGTACTAACAGCAAATGAGAATCGATCGTGTTATCATTTTTTTATCAGTCGTGCGACATACCACGTTTGAGTGAAAGCGCCTTACATGATGACGGTGAATACGAACACAGTCGCCGCATAAAACAAACAGACGCGAAGGCAACAACTTTCACAGACTCTTGTTTCCTCTTTCCATTGTCAACCTGCTCTATTGTGCTCCAAAAACTCATACCAAAGAAGAGAATTTTTCTACCATGGATGTGCAATCGTATCCAACGCCAGTGATCCACAACATTCTGACGTCACATAGTCCTCCCCTGGATACGGAAATCCAAGAGTATCTATCCGCCTTGTTGCAAGACATTGATTTTGACGACACGGATACAGTTCGATCGACTCTCGAGTCTTTCTTGGATCCTCAAGAATGTGACAAGATACTGGAAGAACTGCAAGCCAACGCTGAGCAGAAACCATCCAAGCCTCTGTCACCCATATCCACCCCAGCTTCTCCTCTCCGATCCACAACTCCAATCGCAACCCCAGTCTCACCGCAACAACAAGCAGAATCCCCTAAAAAGAAGGAATCTGCCTCCTCGCCATCCCGAAAGACTACCAAGGAGGCTAGGAAAGAGCGCCGTACTGCCAAGAAACGTGGCAAAGCAGGGTCGCATGGAAAAGAGGCGTCCACAGCCACCGAAAGTACGTCCGATGCCCCCAATCATCTCAAAGCCTTTGAATTAGACGACCATGCTTCTGCATGGAGGGAACGCTTAGATGAAGGGAAATTGTGGGGTGGACGTGGCCACGGAGGTCGAGGTCTTCGAATCACCGGGGAAAACCTTGCCAACATTCATCTTCCCAGCGTTTCTCTCCAATTTGCGGGCAATGAGTTATTGGTGGACTCCCCCATGTCGATTGTGCGTGGCCATCGATATGGACTGTTGGGTCGCAATGGCGTGGGAAAGTCGACGCTCCTTCGTCAAATAGCATCCCATCAGATTCCTGGAATGCCCCATCAAGCGAGGATTTTGCTTGTGAGTCAACAAATTCAAGGCAGAGACGACCAGACTACATTGGAAGCACTTGTGGAAGCAGATATTGATCGAACCGATCTTTTGAACGAGTTGGAAAGAGTGGAAAATGAAATTGAAGCTGGAATCAATCTGGAGGAAAACGCAGAACGATTGGGTGTGATTGTCGAAGAACTCGATACTATCGACGCCGATGGTGCCGAGGATCGTGCCTTGGCGATTCTTCGTGGTCTCAACTTTACACGTGAAATGATTGATGGTCCAACATCTAATCTGAGTACGTATCGCCGCTTGTCTATATTTTGTACGAGTAGTGGTGTGGATGGGAATGTTTCTGACGCGTGTTTATGTCCCTGATCAGGCGGTGGTTGGAGAATGAGGTTGGCATTGGCCCAGGCATTGTTTGTACCATATTCAGACTTGATTCTCTTAGATGAGGCAACCAATCACTTGGACCTGCATGGAATGAACTGGCTGATTCACTATCTTACCAAAGAAGACAAGTACGAACGAACTTTGATGGTGGTATCCCATGATCGAGCATTTCTAGACGCCATTTGCACAGACATAGTGGTGATGGAGCACAAGCGACTTGCGTACCATATCGGAAACTATTCCGAATATCAGCGACAAATGGAAGAAAAGGCCTCGCGACAATCACAGATTTTGGATGCCGCCGAACGTCAAAGAGCCAAAGCCATGGAGTTTGTACAGAAGCAGCAAAACAATAAGAAATCCACCGACCCGAACAAGCAGCGGCAAGCCAAGATGATCAAGGAGAAGAAAATGGAACGCATAGGCAACTATCGAGAGGACGGAAAGAGATACAAGAACTTTTCTCTAAAGAAGATGGATATGGCATCAGCCCGTTTGGCGGAAAAGGTCCACATCGAACGCGATGAGCAAGTACTGAGACTGAGGTTTCCCGATCCAGAATGGCCTCCCAACATCTCTGAAGGCAGCCCCTTGATTCAATTAGAAGATGTCAGCTATGGATACACCAAAGAAGCACCCCCTTTGCTTCGGCATTTGACCCTCGACATTTGCCGTGGGAGCAAGATCGCACTTGTGGGTAACAATGGGTGTGGCAAGTCTACTCTGGTAAAACTCATGGTTGGAGAGTTGGAATCGGTCGGCAAACAAAGTGGCCGCCTTTGGAGACACCCGAACTTACGCATTGGTCATGTGACACAGTATTCTGTGGAAGAGCTGGAGGAATTTGCTGGCATGACGGTTGTGGAGTATGCGGAAGAAAAGCTAAAGACGGGTCGAGCATCTGCGACTGTCATCAAAGAAGCAGGTGGAAACGTCCGACAATATTTAGGTGCCTTTGGATTGGGGGGATCTCATGCTCACCGCAAGATCGGTACACTGAGTGGAGGCGAGCGCATGCGATTGTGCTTTGGTACTGTGTTGGCAGACCAACCTCACATGTTGTTCCTGGATGAATCAACCAACCATGTGGATTTGGAGACTCTTGATTCCATGTCTTCCGCACTACACGACTATCAAGGGACTGTTTTGATGGTATCCCACAACCAAGGCTTCCTCAGCGGATTCTGCAAAGAGTTATGGGTCATGGAGAAAGGACAGGTTGAAGTAAACCACAGCGATACGGCATCGTTTGATGAATTGTTCTCAGACTACCGTGACAGCATCATGTCTTCTGTTGCCGCTGGCGACCGTCAACGCCAACGTCAAACCAAGACCAGCATGGCAAAACGAGCCGTCAAGCAAGGAGGAGGAGCCAAGCAGACAGCAACATTGATTGGATAAGACTACTAAACTACACTTTGCACTTTAGAACCATTCTGCTGGCCATAACATTTGGAGTGGCTGCCAGAACATCAAATTCGGTTTTCCACTTCTTGATTGGAATGTTCTCTTTCTCGCTAGGGGCGACATGATTGGAGAAATGAACATAGCGAGGAGAACGGCGAAAGAAAAGATTTGGTCGAACTAGTCAAATACTGAGGGTTGGATCATTTGGAGGGTGGCGTCAGGGCATCATCTGACGGTCGACAAAGTTAGACGTGGAGAATTGACGTTAATGTTGTGGGTGGCGTCAGGAGTGTGTTTGTACATTGGTTTCCAAAACATTATAGTAGAGCAAGAGTGACTCTCGATCTCAAAGACTCTAGACAATGGGAATTCACGGCGCCCGGTCCTTGATGGACGCAGATCCGGCTCGCTACTGCGAGGCTTTCCTCTGGAATTGGGCTGACGAATCTGTCAAGCAGAATTTGACGTTGGGTTTGCTGATTGATGCCAAGTCTGTTTTGTATCACGTGGTGCTCAAACAAGAAAGTGTCGTTTATGCATCACCCGCCACGATCTACGAGTGTTGCCTGGCCTACTTTAGACGATTACTGCAAGTAGTTGGAGAAGATGGAGGAGTTCATATCTTTCTTGACGGTCTTCCCCCACATCAAAAAATCCATGCTCAAGTGGATCGAATGGCTCAACAAGCCATCACAGCTGACCAGTTGGCAAGAGGAGAAATTTCGGGATCCATCAAACTCTTGCATCATTTGGCAGAGTGGGCATTTGTGGAGGCCATCACTAACTTGCAGCAGACTTCAGAACAGCGTATTGTACTCCACCGACCTCAAGTGGGTGAAGCAGAGGCTCATATCAATCAGTGGTTGCTTCACAATCCAGTCGAATATTCCAAAATTGCTATTATTTCGGAAGATAGTGACTTTTTAGTATATAATGCTTGCCCTGGCTTCATCCCACCCTCATCGCTCCGTTTTACCGAACGGCAGGGCAAGTTCTGTTTGCAAGGCCAGCACTACGTTCGAGAAAAGTTTCTTCGTGCTTTCCTTGGAGAGATTACAATGGATACTTCTGTCATGACGACAGTTGCTGCAATTGCGGGTTGCGACTACGCGTTGGGCAAGGAACAAGCCCAAATCTTGTCTGATCTTCGGGCAAAAATTGCAGCTAGTGATCTTGGAGGGTTGAGACCCAAATTGAGAACCAATCCTACTGCAGCTGCTGCACTAAAGGCAATCCTACGATTAGTTGCCCATTTCAAGGTCAACGCAGGGAACTGTTGGTTGAAGAGCCTCTGCCAAGTGTTTGCGTCCCCAAAGATAGACGAGGTCATTCAAGTCATCCAATCGACCCATCAAGTATACTACTATGCTTTGCAGTTACCCATGACACCAGAGCTAGAAATCCCACCCGGTATGGTGGAGGTCCGGCGACTGCTACAGTATGGCATGGTTTATTGTTATCCGGTCATCGAGACATTCCGATCCTTTGAGGGGCCCGATGACTCCGCGACGAAACCATCTGGAAGAGACCCTGCCTTTGTGTGTCATTTTTCACCTGGGAGTGTCCAGGCACATGCACTTGTCCCTGTACCCCCTCTTTCTACACAAATTGAAGTGTGGTCGGCACGTTCTTCTATTTGGCACTTTCCTCACTTTCGCCAGATTCGAGCGCGGCTCTACAGTTATATTCGCTTGCAAGTCTACAATGGTCGAGTTCCAACCAAGGTGATTCCGGGGGATTTCTGGATTACCTCCTCGGATCCAGTAGTGGAAGAAGTCATTCGTATGAATGCTGGGCAAAGGACCACCGTTCAGCGAACACGTGTGGTTGTCCCAGAACACGCCACGATGTCTGCCATGTTTGATGCTCAATCACTACTAGAAGCAGACGAACAATCTTTGGACAAAGCATTGGTTTTCTGTATCCATGGCACTCCACAACAATTGGTCACCGTACGCCCTCGTGGGACTGCTGTTGGTGGAGTTGTTTTTGTAGCCTCGACGATGTTGCCATTCAATCTCGCTTTCTTGCTCATCATGCTGTCGACTGTACCAAAGGAAGTCTATGCATTCGACATCCCTGCACTTTCTTACGATACAGCGGCTTGCTCGGAGTTGAATCAGGTCCTTCCTATGATGACTGTCGCTTGTGCTCACGCGGATTTGTTGGTGAACACTTTAGCATGTTTCTGGACCGAATGTGAGCAAGTTACCAATTTAGGGTGGCCGGCACTCAACGTCAGTGCAACATTTCAACATGATGTCGCCTTGATGATTTGGAGTGCCGTCCGTGACGGCCGAAATTTGGAGTACCTCAAGTCCCAAGACTCCTTTGTGTCGGAAGATGGCACCAATATTTCACAGTACACAAACGATTGCTTTGTCAAGCTGCAGGCGATGCGACCAGGAGATATGTCATGGTCGAAAGTGTTGAGTCTTTGGCAGAAGGAGGCCGTCCCTATCTACGAGGTGTGGTGGGAGGTTTTCAATTTGGACGAGATTGGCGACGTTCCGCTGCAAAAGTCTACGCAGAGTCCGAGATGAAAACTGTCGGAAATTTCGAGTATTATCTTGGTGCTACCCGCTTCAATTCAAACAGCGCCACGCTTCCATCTTCACCACCCGTGCAGCAAACGCATTTTCCTGAACCATCCGCTACGTTTCCTAGATAGGAAATTGTGACACTCGTCAATCCAGGTGCTGACTTTCCATTTACCGCCGGCCACAAAGACAGATCTGACGTGAATGTAGCCCCGTCACGAATAGGGATCAATCGCAAACCACCATCCGCACAACCTATCAATAAAATACCTTCCGAGTAAACTAGACATTGAACGGGCACACCAACTGAGGCTGCACTGGCACGTTTCATAGTGCCATCAACCAATGAATAGGTAGCAACTTTGCCAGTGGCAAAGCCTGTAAACAAATGCAAATTAACCCCTGGACCCGTAGACCACTGTACAGCTGAACAAGGCCCCGATCCTCTCCGCGCTGGCTCCTTGTGAATCAACACCTTCATGCCGTCACTATGTAGATTCCAGACATAGAAGCTACCATCGGCACAACCAGCTCCAATGACAATTCCACCCGTATCAGGAACCGTCGCAGCAGATACACAGACAATCGAAGAGTCTGCATCAAACAATTCTGCTAAGGGCTCGCGATTGATTGACACAGTTTCCCCCTGTGCTACAGTGACTGACCACACCTTCACTGTTGCATCCCAACTTCCACTGACCATAATGTGCGTTGCACTTTCCAACCACAGTGAGTTTGATGCTGTCGCTCCGGGACGTACCAACAAACTCAATCCCGTCACTGCATCGCGGTGGGAATACACTGATGCTACAGCACATGCCGAGTTGACCCCATAGGCCAGTACCACATCATCATGCCCTCCTGCAAATGCAACTTTGCCACCATGTCCATCAGATGCCATAGCTAAACATGCCAATGGGTCACGTGCCGAATGAGAACGGAACTCCGTAAGTTTTGATTGATCAGAAGATGCTGCCGGTCCACGCGACTTGGTGAGGTATGAGAAGCGACTGAATGTACTGGTAATGCCCTGATACGGGCGCTTGTCGGTCGCATCATCATGGTCAGTTCCCAGAACGTTCAACGCATGCATCTTCAGACCTCCATCCAGGGAAGTGGACACTAACAGTGGAGCGTTTTCTGGTCCCCCTTGGGAAAGAACGGAGCATCCGCTGATTGCATCCAAGTGAATTTGGTTTTTTTCCAAAAAGCGGATATCCCATTCAGTTGAGGTAGCCGAAGGCGTCATGGAAGGTTGCAAGGCATCAAAAGAGCGAGGAGACGCCAAGGCGCTACTGGAAGATACATTAGACAAAGTGGGTTCCTTTCCAAACTGTGAGAACGCCCCGGAACCTGTGGCGGCAATGTCACCTGTCCCACTAAGTGGTATCCCTTTGTTGGACTTGCGTCCGGAAGGATCGGTTGGATTGGCGGGTCGCCCCGAAAAATCTCCTGTAGGTCGATCCCAACCCTCCGCGGAATCGACACTCGGTACGGAAGCCAAAAGGCCATCACCAAACTCATCCGATTCTGTATTACCGTCCAGTGCTCTATCCGATTGAACACCTGCCACCACCACAGGGCTTTCCAGCAATTCCCAAGCATCTGCAGATTTTCCGAAATCATCCCCTCCGCCAAATGAACGACCAATATCTGGGTTGACAAATGAGTCATCAACCGTTTGGTGTCGTAGAGGATGTGGCCCCACAAAAAGTTGATCCGGAACCAACCCGAACTCTGTGGCGTGCATTTCCGCTTGAAAACGTTCCTCTTGAGTGGGCAGGTCTGCAAGATCTTGCGGACCCATATACGCATATTGATGAAATAGGTTGGATGCTTCCTTGGCAGCTTCTCCCCTTGACTTGCTTCCAAAGATCAAGTCGATCCACCGCGGTAGCATATTGGTGACAATATCGGACTCGAGAGCCTTGGAATTCTTTCGAAGGAAGTCACGAGGAGATTTGGCCCAAGGAGGCAAACTGACATCGTTGACGCGATCTCCACTTTGTGTTGCTCCCAACTGTAGGCCACGAGCATTGATAAGGAAATCAAAATCCAAGTTGGGACTGTAGAACTCAGGAATGAGTTCCTTGACATCGGCATGGTTGGTTAGTAAGGTCGCAAATGTATGGGAAAGACTGTGGAACATGCGATCCGGGGAATCGAATTTGCCTGTCACAAAAAGGTGAGAGTGCATAAAATACTATGTACGGATGCAAAATAGTCCCAACAAAAGACGCACCATTCTGGAGACACAGCATGTGCTCGGGCATGCTTCGAACAAGGTAATATAGCACATACCCTGCTGCGGAATAGTGCGTCCCATACAAGAATGGGTTTTCTACCGCGTCCAGCATGTTTTCATACCGGTGTTGAAAGTACTCGAGACGCTTTTGATTGAGAGCTCCAATGGGTTTTGTCAAATCACGAAAGGTGTCTGGGTTGGAAAGGTCCAGCTTGGTGGACTCGTAGTCTTGCAACACCCAAGGGACCACTGGATATCGACTCAGATCTTGGAAACTGCGGCCTGCAGCAGAATTGAGCAACAACAAGTAATCATAGTTGGAAATAGTTTTGGTTTGCCAGGCCCTGGATGCTTGGATCAGAAAGTCTCGATCAGTGTGACATGGAACATCCGGGAGAGCCCGAAGAACTTGCTCTCGACTATGCTTTCGTTCAAAAGAAAAGAGCGTCGAAGGTCCGTCCTTCCAATACAACTCCAAAGCAGAATCTTCTAACCCTCGGTAGCGACGTGCTGTGGCTACGAGCTGCGACGGTAGATGCCAGCTTTGCGACTGACTGGTGGCATACTCCGCTCCCAATACACCCGCCGCGGGCTGAAAGTAGACTCGTTGCTGTGTGACAACCAGACAGCCAGGTGTAGATTGCAAGGGGTGCATCCATGTACAGCGAAGATATCCTGGTGACGATGGGGACTGCAGAAGCGGTGTCTCGCGAACATCTTTGAGACTTGCAAAATCAAATGGCCTCTCATACATGGGTTGCAGTAAATCTTCGAGAGCCTGGGAGTTCTTGTTCTGGAGCATATCAAAAAGTTGGTTGGATAGATCGACAAGGGTCGAAGGGGAAGAGTGCAGAAACGTTAGGCGGAATGTAGTAGCGACATGAAGATTGTGGTATGGCCCGATACTGCCATTGGGACGCATGAGCCAGTGGGTGAGAGAAGAAAAATCGACACACATGGGCTCGAACTGTCCCGTAGTAGAAGGTTGAACATCGGCGGGGTATTCTTGAGGAGGACGGGGCATCTTGACGAAAGGAACACGAATGACTGGGCGACTCCAATCATTGGGCTCAAAGACCAAGCTCTTACTGCAGAGAAAGAGTCTTCCTTCCCACTTGGTCATATAAACAGTAGGATGAGACTCTTTGGAAACCTCTCCTTGCATTTTGTGTCGGCGCTTGGAAGACTTTGACGCCTTGCGCGAGGAATTGGCAGTCGTTGTCGCGGTTGGAAGAGCCTCTCCCCAAGAAGACGTGGGCCCTTTGTGTGAGGCATTGGTAGGGTTACTGTAGGCGAGGACGGCCCAATCTTGAATTGCCTTTTCTCCATGTTCCAGCAGCAAGGTAGAGAAACGACTTCGAGAGCTCTTTCCTGTCAGAAGCGAGCGTTTTTGTGGATACAGGACTTTGGCAGCTTCTTTCATGTGCACGTTCTTGCTGCGTGGCCCGCCATGTTCATGTTCCAAGGAGAGATCTCCTGGACGCCCTTCGCTGCCGAACCAACCTACTGTCATTCTACGCTTCTACGCCTCCTGGATGAGTAATTGGGTAACTACGTGCGATTGATCACCTGGGATCAATGCAAGGCGCCAGCTTGTTGATGAGGAATACAGAATACAGCAGCAACCGGGAGAGAAACTTGATCCAGCTGTACACCGACCGTCTCACTGGAGAGAACACAAGAAGAAGTTGTTGCTCTATCTTTTCAACGTACAAGCCTGCGGACACGCACCTGCGAAATATTTCGTTGTATCGAACATCCCAGTCCTTCCTTCTGTGCGAGGTCCGACGAAACGTGCAAAGAACTCGAAACGTGTTTCGCTCCGACAGCCGACACCTGAGATTCTCACTCCTTCCATGGATTACCACCTCTTTCCTCCCACCACCAGCCTTTTTACATACTTCATTGACAATCATCGCTATGCTTTCTACCACTTGCAGAGGCAGTGCCTCTCTGATACGTTCTCTTTCCCATGCGAATAGCAAGTTTTTCCTATCCCCAACATTCTCCAGAGTGGCCTACACTGCTGGAGCAACCAAGTCCATTGGCACCAGGCTTCAATCTACCTTCCGATCGACTCTAGTTCCTTCTTTGCGAACCTCATCTAGGTCTGCTCCACCTCCTCCTCCTCCACCGCCACCAGGAGCGGCTCCGAACTCTCCTCGTCGCAGGTCCATACCACTTTGGGTTCGTTTGGGGTTCGCGGTTCCTACTGTCGGTTTGACCTACTTGTATTTTCACTACTTAGAGCCTGTGCCTCTTACCAAGCGACAACGATGGATTGCCACCACACCCGAGTGGGAGAAAATGACAGGAGACCAAACCTACCAACAACTATTACAGGAGTTTAAAGGAAAAGTCTTGCCCCAAGATCATCCTGCGACCGTCACGGTAAAGAGAGTCGGTCACCGTATCCACGTGGCCGCCAAGTCCTTTTGTCAAGAAAATGAGTTGGATCAATCACACCGATGTGTCTCTGCTCCACCTACCTTCACGGTAGTTCGTTCCGATATGGCCAATGCCTTTGTCTTGCCCAACAATCACGTGTTTGTCATGACTGGGTTGTTCCAGTTTGCCCAAAACGAGGATGACCTGGCCAGTGTGCTAGGTCATGAAATGGCACACAACCTTGCCCGTCACATGGGAGAACGTGTCTCTGGAAACATTGTGGTACAACTATTGGCCCGTATGTCCTTACTATTGGATCCTACTGGAACAGTGGCAATGTTGTTTCTTCCTACGGCTACGGTCCTTCGTGAATTGCCACACTCGAGAACTCAAGAACTCGAAGCCGATCATATCGGCATGCATTTAGCTGCCAAGGCATGTTACGATCCTGCTGCCGCTCAGCGGGTATTTACTCGGATGCAAGCGGCACATGCAAACGCCAATCGCCCTCCGCATTTCTTATCTACCCATCCCACCCATGAAGCTAGGCTCGTGAAAATGAAAGATTGGCTGCCAGAGACACAGTCTATTCTACAACGGGAAGGTGGAGAAACCTGCCGTGCTGTTCGTGAAGACATGGCTGCGGCGCGAAGGTTGGCTGCCCGTCGCTTTCATTTGCATACCCATGGTCGCGATGAATAGGTAGACTGGTAATGCGGTTCAAACTGTGACTATAGAGATTTGTACAACAACAGAATCATTTTCTACGGTCTAGTGGTTGCCATGGCGTTGGTGACAAGTGTTCGCATTGTCTCTGAGACGTTCGGATCCTTGGAAATACGCTCCAGATTTGCCCACAGGACAATGTGGGTCTCAAGGAGGTCTTGGAGCAACATGACCGTAGACTCGGTCGCGTTGTTGGGGCTCGATTCCACCAACTGAAGGAGGAAGGGATCATCCAGAGAATCTGTCCATCCCAAATCCTGAGTGCAAACGCGACAAGAGGCGATGGCAAATCGAAGGACAGTACACGCCGCTGTAGACTCAAAAGGCTGCGAGGTACACGCTGATAGGAGTTTCGGGGTTAGTTGTCCCAATTGAAACATGGCCGAAGCAAGGGATCTAAGCTCATCTTCAGCGACTGCTGTGGATCGAAGTACTGGAGTGAAGGTGTTCAGCAGTTCTGAGATAGATTCCAACTTGGAGGTTACAGAATCAAGGTTCAGATCGGAAATAGCCACCGCATTTATTAGCGATTGAACCATCTCGGAAAGTTCATCTACTTGTAACATCGAGGTTGTTGCAGTCGCTGAAGCTGAAGCTGAAGCTTTGTTGTTTCCACGGAGTCTTTTTGCATTTAGGAGTCGGACTTCTTCGGATATCATACCTTGAAGCTGAACTCTTCCTGCTAGCATACCTCTCGTGGCGGAAATCTGGGCTGCCATTTGGTGAACTTGTGGGTGTAGAGATGGTGCCCCTAAAACTGCAACAGTCTTCTGGACCCGTTCTTCCAGCCGTGTTTGAAGTCTCCTGGATGCCTCGTCCGATATAGATGTCTCCACCTTGACGACATCTGCTTCTGACAATCCACCTGCTCGGCTCAGTCGGCTCAGTGTCTCCTCTGCTTCTGGACGGATATACGTAGTCAAAATGTGACCAGGTGCATGTTTCAACTCCTCCCGAACCGCCAACTCGCATATCTCTCGTAAACCTTGATGTTGATGAAAGAAGGCTTCGACAAGTCTCGTGACAACATTCGACATCTCAAGACTCCCCGCGACTGGAAATATGCTGGCAGTAGGGTCATTTGCCTCTTCTCCACCCAATATTCCACCAGTGTTGGAGAAAGAAACAGGATTGCTTGGATTTGTGCTCACGCTCAATTGGACTACAGACGGTCGTAGCTTTCGCGATTTGTTTGGCACCTTGACTGTCTTGGGAGTGCTTGTTTGAGAGATCAAAGAGTACAGGTCTTCCAACAGAGGGGTGCAAGAAAACATTACAATGGTCGTGTACGGAACCCCAGTTACATCCAGCCTGCCAGACACCTCTTCCGTCCTCAGAGGCAACGTAGGTTTGGGCAACGAGGTCAGCTTGGGCAATCCATTCGTTTCATTGAAAAACCTCTCTAAAGAGAAAGTAACAATTCCCATGCTCGGAAAATAGTGAGTCTCCAAACTGGGAGAAGTATCCCAAAACGTGCCCTGCTGTTGCAGCTCACGTAAATTCCCTAGAATCTGACGGAATGTCCTTGATGTTTGCGAAATATTGTCCCATTTCGACATTTTCAGTAGCTCGGTAATCCAGGGAACAGCAAGGACTGTCCAACCTTCTTTGTATGCACTTTCAATCGTGTTCGCCAACGAGAGACCTAGACCGTCAAGCAGTTGGATTCCATCAATGGATCCTTGTGTTTGAACCTTGCTAGATTCAATACCGACGGCAATCCAATTGGGAGAAAAAATCATGTATCCCAAGAAGCGTCCGAGAACTTGCAGTTCCACAATTTTCCTTTCCAAATTCGCACTCGAACGATTTGCCAGAATCTCCTTCGAACGCAAGGCCATTTGACCTCGCAGATGGGTACCAAAATCAAACGGCAGTTTGTGCAGAAACAAAAAGAAGAACTCCTGATATCCCGGAAAAAACTGTAGTGCGTCGTCAATTAGCGGGACTTTGGCACTCTTGTTTGTTTCATTCAATGCAAGCTTTTTCGTGCTCTTTCCTGTGTGGGAGGCTTTGTTGGAAAATCGTTGATGCAGTTTCTAGATACAAACAATGGTCAGCTCTGCTTCATTTATAGGAACAAGAAAATCCAAACAATGCAGTATCGCGACGTACCTGCAACTTGTCCTTGTTGGCAATGTTCAATAGTTCTTGATCGGTTTCCTCAACAGGAGCCAACCCGACCTGGAGGAGCATCTCACAGTAGTACTCTGCAAACCACATCATATTGGAACCGAGAATTCCGTCCAAAATACTCCGCGCCTCTTGGCGCACACGTTGTTGGGCCTGTTCCATTTCTTGTGCCCGAAACACTCTCCCTTTTATATTCATGTAGCTTCGCAGTGCGTACAGAAAGGAATCACGACTTTGCTCTCGATTCTTGAAAATCTCCACTTCAGCCGGTGTGCGATACGTATGCCGGGAATCGCGTTGTGCATCAAATGGAACAGTCAGCATAGCATGAGACCCCGTAATCGATTCTGTAGGGACATCTGTTAGCAGACCCTGTTTTTCATACGATTGCACCAACATTCCTAGACTCGAAGACAGCTCTGGGCAATTCGATTGAAATGCAGGAAAAACCACTAAGGACCGGAGCAATGGTATCGGTAGATTCCGAATTACTGGTTGCAACTGGGAGAGTGCTTTCACAGCGAACTGTCGACAATGTTCTGGTCCAGCCAACACGGGGCGCAGAAAGACTGTCGTCGCAGTGTCATTGCCTGGTATGGAAGTGTTGGAGACATCCAATGACAGTAACCGAAGCAACAGATGTAGTTCAAGAGGCGTAGACGGAATAAGCATATTTCGAAACAAGGCCACGTAAACCAAAACGAGTTTGTCTAATGAATGAGGCATAGTCACCATGGATGTCACTTCCGATGATGCAGTAGCAATGTTCCTTGGCACTTCCTTGTTTTCAGGATTTTGTACTGACGACACCAAAGGTGCTTCCTTGTTGTTGCCTAATTTTTTTGGAAGCTGCTTGTTTTTTGGTTGTATCGACTGTATTGGCTCTGTGGGAGGTTCCTTTTGGGGCCCGAAACCAATGGTGGCAGTTGGTCCAGTAGAATTTTCCCTAGTTGTGGGGCGCGGAGCATTTGTGAGTTTTGCCACTTGTTGGGGTCGAACTTTCTTTTTGTTCTTCTTCCTTGGGATAAGCTGATTGGGGGTTGATCCTTGACCATTCCCTTTGGTCTGACCCATATTATTGGGAGGTACCAAAAAGTTGGAAGCGGCAGGATGCGGTTTGTTGTTTGCCCAAGCGCTTTTAGTTGTACTGGGTGCCGAACTTTTGGCAGAAGTCAGAGAAGGAAATTCATTCTCATATGATACTTTGGTGGATTTTACAGGTTGTGAAGATGGCTCCTCGTCGTCTTGATTGGGAACCAATGGTAAGGACCCAGACTCGAGGAAGGGTCGACATGCATCTCGAATCGCATTGATGATTGCAAATGAAACTCCATACCGAAAGCGACACCGTGGTCGTTTACCGCAGGACAGAATTTTCTGTTGCTGCCAAGCTTGGGCGTCTGTAGTACCATTCAACCAGTCAATAAGAGGAACTACTTTCTCATCGGACTCCAAAGTGGCCAATATTTTTGTCAAGGATGTGAAATTTTCACATGGACATTGTAGACGTTTGTTGTTCACTTCCCAAGTTGCCGTATCCATATTCTCATGCTGTGAACAAAGTTTGGATCTTCTTGTATTGTATTGTGCTGTATCGTAGGAGAGTCACAAGAGCGCCAAAGGGTAAGGAAGCAAGAACCTAGTCCACTGTGATCCCAGAGTTTGAAAAAATGCGACACGATGCACAACGCCGGATGACATGACTCTTCCGTGGGAGCAGAAATAGATTCTTTTGCCCAGACGTGAATCTTCTGTGTAATCGCAAATTTTCGTGCTTTGTTTCGTTGCGAAGCCTGGAAAAAAGATTTACTTTTGTTCTCCCTTTCTCCCCACCAAAAAAAGATCGCCACAACCTGACAAGAAGAGGAGCAATCTGCAGAACCAATAGTAAAGCCCAATCATGCCATCAGATTCTAGCTTCATGACTACTGCTGCTGTCACAGTTGCTGCTGTGGCCGTCCACGCTTACATCCTCCAGCCCTATGTGCAAAAGTACCTTCCGAAGAAGGCTACTGGACCCGTGGCCAAGCGCTACCCTGACAAGGCCACTGTCGCCAAGGAACTTTGCGCTTATGTAGTTGAGTCCGCCAAGACTTCTATTGCTGCTCGTGGTGTCTTCCACCTTTCTGTTGCCGGAGGATCATTGTTGGACTCTTTGGCTGGCTTGGTCGAGTACAAGGATGCTGTGGACTTTTCCAAGGTTGTTCTTTCCTTTGCCAATCATAAATGCTTGCCACCCACCGATGCCAAGGCTACTGTTGCCAAGAGCAAGAGCAAGTTTGCTGATGCCATTGGTATCACCACCATGATTCTTCCAACCGACAAACCTGCCAGTGGAGGCAAGGGTTCGGAGGAAGCCGAATTCTACACCAAGGCTCTCAAGGATGCTGGAATCCCTCATTCCAATGGTCTCCCCGTTGTAGATCTCATTCTTCTAGGCCTCGGAGCTGACGGACACGTCGGTTCTTGTCACCCTATGGGTCCGGCTGTTGCCACTACCGATAAGTCTGTTGCTGCTTCTCCAAAGGACGGAGAGCCTGCATCTATTACTTTCACTATTGAGACAATGAATGCTGCTCGTCAAGTGGCTGTCATTGTTTGTGGAGGGTCCAAGGGGAAGAAGGAAGCCGTCAAGCGTGCCATGGTTCGTCCTGCTGAGTCGCCTCGTGGAACGTTCCCTGCTCAGCTCCTTGCTTCGCCTATCTTCTTCTTGGACGAGGAGGCTGCCGCCGATCTCTAGGCTATTGCTTCTACTAGTAGCTAATTGTACCCATTAGGGCATGTTTTGTAGTATTTCGTTCTTTGTATTTCCTCTTCCACAAATTTACCAGCCATCTGGACACAGATAGCTGCACGCCTACTCACACGATTTCACAACATACAAAATTTCGAGATCCAGAGATCCACACCCGTGACTGTCCCGTCCCCCCCATTGGTTTGCCTTGCATTATGCCCGAGTGTCCAACGCTTCATTGAGTCTCTTTGCAAATGTGGTCAGTCGGGCGACAATTGCTGGCGACGGTTGCAAATTTTCATCCTTGCTCAAGGGAGTGTCGGCATCAGCCTTTTCTACAGTCTTGGTGTCACTGCCCTCTGTCGTTTGGTTGCGAACATACATGGTGGATTGCTTGACAATGGATTCGTATGCTTTCAACAATTTCTTGTCAACGCATTCGTCGCATTCCCAATGTCCTTCGGGGATGGACTTGAGCGGTGGACGTAAACATCCCATGTGATATTCACCTTCACAGCCGTCACAAATGAGCAAACTTCCACCATCACCACAGATAGCACAAGCATCAACACCATGGACATTGGACTCAGCTCTTCTCGCTCGCTCATAAGAGCAAACCGATTTCAACAAGCGATAACGATCAGAGTGCTTGTAGTTTGCCAGATAGTATGTATAGCAACTTTTGACATCCTTGCCCATAGCCTTGGCAAGAAGAGTCATATCTTTCCGAACGCGAAAGATTTCCCTGTCAAACTTTTTCGTGTCCTCTTGCGACCAGTCAGAACCATCCGCAACCTTGATGTCCTTGATAACACTGTCGGCATCGAGTCCAGCGTCTTTGTCCCCGTGAATGGCTTTGTGTCCCAGTGCAAAAACGGCTTGTTCGCGCTTGCTTGTCGGAACCTGTCTGAGCACAAGAGTCTGGATCAATTCTTTCTTAGGACTGCTGGGGTCCCAAACTTGTTCGTACCTGGGCATTTCGAAACAGGGGTCAGCAGGCTCTGGCATGAAGAACCTCGTGTGAAACAATTTGGAAATACTTACAATTCTGACCACGATCCCTTCACGTAAGTCCCAGCAGGAGGGATCTCGGTGGCTTGATATTCATCTCCTACTCTACTGGGGTGTTTGGGGTACAACGTTCCGCCATGGTCCTTCCAACTTAGATCGAGTGGAGTGGCCGAGTTTTGCGATGCCTTACTCCTGGCTCTCTTTACACGTTGACCTTGCTCAGCAGAATCCAGGGCAGGCGCCGCCTCTCGGCTTGGCCGAGTACGCTCAGGAGGTTTGGGGTCATCTATTTCTCTCTGTGACAAGTAGGCCTTTGCTATTTTCTGCAAATCATCTGTTTCTCCAGTTGTCACGAATTCAATGACATCCAGTATCTTCTCGTACTGTTGGGGACCGTATTTACGCTTTCCAGACGGTTCCGACTCCTTCGGTGGATAAAAGTAAATTGCACCTTCGCTGTGTCCTGCCCCTTCCACCTATGAATTAGACATTTGAAAAAGAAGTTGAGAATGAATCAATTTAATTCAACAAGGATTACATGGACTGAAATAGTGTTTTAATGCAACGTAAGCCTGGTAGGTGCTCTACGTGCGAGCAGCAAACTGGTGGGTTGTCAGACCCTTTTTGTTCTGGCTATCTCTGTTGTAGCACGATGGGACAACCCTTTGTGGATATTGCCAACAAAATGCTAAAAGGCTTTGACCAGCTGCAAAGATTCACACCATTGCATTTGTTGTAATCATTACAGCTAAATCAATCATAGACATACCTTGGACCATCCCAATTTTTCGAGTCCCGGCCAAACAATCTTCCAGAAGGCATCCAGTAAATTCTTGCGCTTCTTGCCATAGCCACAACCAGCCTTCAAAATTCCTTCTAATTTTGCCCTCCTCCTAAGCTTCCGCATTTGCTCTACATCCGACATATTCATTGAGAGCGTATCAACCATAGTAGCTGATTCATTTGGAGTAATCGTTTTTGTTGCAACAACTTCACTATCCGTCATGGTGAAAAAGTGAAAATGAGGGTGAACGTGCGAGTTTTCCAGGCGGCAAACTACGCCTGTCTGCTGTCAGACTGCCACTGCAGCCACAATAACCTAGTATAACATTATGCCAATATAGTATGTAATAGTATATATAGTATACTATGCTCTTCTTTCCAAGACTCCTGCATCGAAAAATCACATCAAGGTGCACTCAACTGACGTCTGCCTCCTGACCAAAAGGAAGACAAGGTCAAATGAGACAAACAGAAGTGTTGATTCATCCATACTGGAAGTAGCTTGTAGCGTTTGCAACGAAGGAGAAACTATGGCTTCCGATGAGCTCAACGATTTCTTTCAAGCAAACTTTCCAGAGACACCCAACGACATGACCAGCACTGTCGAAGACTTCGATCCATTCCACATTGGAAATCAAGCCAAAGATACTTCCGAGTTGGCCACTGTAGCAAGCAAAGCTAGTAATGCTATTCCGCCTCGAATGGACGTCAAGTTCAAGGTCCATGAAGAGGTCTCCTCGCATGCCGTTCTTGGAAAGGAGGGATCCTCGGAGGTCTACGTCGAGGGCACCGTGTTGGTAAGAAATGCATTGTTCGATTCGTGGTGAAAAATGTATGGTCATCTCATACTCTCTTCCTGTTACTGATAGGCCCTAGTAGCGTCATCGGATGCTTTGAAGAATTCACCCTTCATTCTAGTGTCGACACACAAGTATGACAAGTTGCCGTTTATCCCCAACCCAACCTATGCCAAGTCTTACGATGCTGCAGAATCAGATTCACAAATCAATGTGGTCAAGATTCCCAAAAACATTTCAGGGTTTGTCAAGATTGGTCAGTATAAACACAACCAATCGGTGGACCATTTGCCAATGGTACGTAGCAGATGTTCACCATTTGACTGTTCGTCAGCGAAACACTGGTGCGATAGTATGCTCAACCACGTCTTGTTTGTCTACAGCTATTGGAGAAGAAAGTAACCCGCTCCAAAGAAAAAATTCAAGTTGCTCTTCAAGTTCGATCCAAGTTGACCAATCCAGCTGATCTGTCCGAATTCTCAATTGCATTGTCCATGTCCGAAAAAGTGGCCAGTGATTCTGTAGAAGTCAATGTTGGAATTGGAGAATGGGATCGTATGACGAGAACGATTGTTTGGAAATTGGATCGACTGCCCAAGGGAGAAAGTTTCATGGTGAGCGCCCGTGCCAAGCTGACGCAAGAATTCAAAGATCTGGATACAGCAGAATTGGATTTCCCTGTCATGATGCGGTGTCGGTGCAACGATCAAATTAGCAAGGCTGCATTTCAAGCAGTTGAAGCTACTGGATTCCCTGCTACCATCACATCATCAACGACAGAGCGATCCTATCGCATCATTCACCGATTACCTTGACGACGGAACTGTGTTTGAATGTAAAGTGACATGACATGATTTGTTCCGGTAGACTCGGCTTGTACAGTACTCGTAAAGTAAAAGTGAATGGTATGCAAGAACTAGCTAGTAAGGTTTTCTGTACAAATCTGGTGCGTTCTTTGCAGTCCTAGGTAGTAGTGGTACTTGCTTGTGAAGAATCCATCATAGAAATAGCTAACTACTGAAACCATAGACTACCGGATTCCACCCAGTCTCAATTCCCGCATTATTTTGGTGCCGGACTCACACACGATTGACTGTAAGAGATGAGCCGATGGTGGGAGCCAACCGGTAGACCAACCCAAATGTTTATATTCGTGTATAAATAAAGAAGGCAACTGTCACCTCACAACAGAAGAATTGGCCCTGACGTCGCGACGCACAAATTCCTCACCGTCCTGCAAGGTGCAAGGCAGCTGAGCATTGCCTCTCTCCAGACGACGAAAACAAGTCCCAACATCTCAACCAAACAACAACAACTTGTAAAATATGGATTCCACTGGCTTTGATGTGTCGAGAGAACTAGCTTACCGAAATAGAACGTTGGTGGAGCGAGTTTTTGTACGTTGCTTATAGCGCCAATGCTGTGTGGCTCCTGGAAAGTGTATTCATTCATCCTTCTTCTCTCCTTGTTCCAGGTCGCCTGCTTTTTTGTGTTTTTGGTGGGGTTCATTACAGTCTTGTGTGTAGGAAACTATTGCCGTGCTAAGCGTGCTCAAGAGAGACAACGACAGCGACGACTAGCCAAATTGGCAGCAGCCAACAATGCAAACCAGGGGATGTACGCGCCAGACGCCAATTACTCGGCTTCCTACGAAGCACCAGCACATGTTCCAGCAAATGGTGGTGTACAAGCTTGAGCTATTCCAAGGTGCAAATTGTGGATGATAGGATGGGCTAGACTGTGTTGGAAGGTACCTACCAGTACCGGTAGGCGGCTCAGGGGCAGGGAACGTATACTAAGGTGTAATGTGCATCGAACCACCCACTGGGTCCTAAAGTAAAGTCTCTACGTTTTGTAACGAGAATTATAGGACTCGCAGATAAAAAGAGTTTCAATACAATATTATTGTTTAGGGCCAACAGGGCCCGAAGGATCCCGATCAATGCCAGCTACTGCCGCCACTTCATCCAATGTTTCTTCCAGTTCTTCCAAACGCGCATTTTGACGCTTCATGGTTGTCTCACTAGCCTGAAGCATTGTTTTCAGTGGCTGCATGGATTCCTCTGGAATACTCAGCACCCCCTTGTTTGTGCCGCTCTCCAATGAATCCAGCAAACTGCCTGATCTCAGCTTCAGCCGATCCACTTGCTGCTTCCATTGCGCCATTTTCTCTTGGAGGCGTGAGAGTTCTTGGAAATAGTCATATTCGGCCTGAGTGATGGTGGGGAGCAAATCGTTGGCAGACTGCAGAACAGAGGCACTTCGTTTGGCCAACGAGTCTGCATTGCTTGTTGCCACCTCCACTTTGTCATGGATCGACGATTCACCCTTTTTCAACTGACTCATGGACTCTCGCAGCAGCTTGAGTTGTTCCAGATTGTTGTTGTACATGTGGACAATATCTTCCATTCTAGCATTCACATGTTCATTGATGGCCAGCAGTGGCATGACTACTTCTTTGTCACACTGCTCCTTCACTTCCACGGCCGCCGCCAGAAGATCAGGAGTGATACGTTCCGGGTGGGTGGCGCTGCCAACAATTCGTCCCATTCCCCGCAAACCAGCTACTAATTTTTCGATGGATGGTTCAATGACATCCACCAAAGGAGACGTCTGTTTCAACATTTCTTCCTCCTTGGAAACATTCTTGGGGGCTTCGAGCAAAAGTTGCTTTCCTTCTCCAAGAGCCTCCATTTCCTGGAGTTGTCGGGTCTCTGTCAAATTGACCGGATACTGTTGCAAAGCATAACGTTAGAGAAGCACGAGCGTAGCGAAATAAACTTGGGTACAAAATAATTACTCACCATCGTTCCTATTTCATCGGGAACAAAAAACAAATAACAAACAGGAGAGTATTAGATTTGCATTTCCAATGTCATGCACCCGCCCCCCAAAAAGTCACCAAGCACACGTACCATCGGACAAGCGACAAATCAATACATGACCAAACTGTGCATCTCCACTGACCACTGCTCCAACGACCGCAGTCATTCCAACTCCTTCCTCTGGTCCCCCAGGTGACACATCCAGACATGACCACCCTGTGGTGCGGGGACGACGATCCTTCCGCTTCAGAGGGGACATGAAACCGGTGGCTGGAGGTTCCGACGGAGAAATTTCGTTGCAAGCAATTTGAAGAGCATTGGAGGAGAGACTCCGAATGCCTCGCGGTGTCACATAGTGAACAACTGTGTCCATCAGTGGGTCTCGAATGATCGCAATAGACGTTTCTTTCTCTTCGTCATTTTCATCTTTAAGATCCACACACTGTACGATGGCACCCCATCCTAGTGATTCATCCAAATTTTGTGTGTCTTCGGCCCTTTCAAAGGAAAATCGAGGAATCAACATCGTGGGAGCTAGGAGTCCCAAATTCACCTTGTAACCACAATGACCGATCGCAACCGATGCCATATCCATGGTGGCAATAGAAGGAGCCAAAGGCTCAATAGCCAAAGCCTTGGACAGGAAATCATCCGACTCTGGAGCCACTAGAAGGGGGCCCTGCAATTGAGCAGGCCAGTCAAACGCGGCAGAACGATCTTGAGCGAGAATGAAATGCCCCTTGGCTTGTCCCTTGGGAAAGCAATCAAACACATATTGTTGGGCCGCACGATACTGACGTCCCTTGGGTGACGTAGAATCGTGCTTTTGCAATTGAGCGTCCAAATATTGGATGGTCTGGTCTACTTGATCAATGGGAACGACCGTTCCTTTGAAGAGAATGGGAGAAGCTTGAAGCACATCACCCGACCCCTTGAGGACGGCCACAGAAAGTCCCGACAGCAGAGAAAACGAGCCCGATTGCAACATGCAAAAATCAGTCACTTGCTCCAAGGGGTTGTCTAGCTGCTCCATGGAGTATACCAAGGGAGTGGTCACAGTGGAATCTTGACCATGATACAAATGCAGGTTGTACTCGTTGGTTGCAGTATCATACATTAGCATGGCAATGGATTTTGGCGGAGACACAAATGCGTAGCCTGCATGTCGTTGTGGAGCAGCTCGAATGCGAATAATGCCAATAGACATGGAGCGACCAATCATGATTTCTTCAAAGGGTTCCACAAGCGATACCACTCTACCCTCGACCTGAGCTGCCCCTGGAAGTTTATCATACCCAATTTCAATGAGAAACACATCCTTTTTGGAATACAAGCAAAGTTTGGGTAATGTCTGAAGAGAGCTAGATTTGGAATTCTCTTTTCCGATGACATCGACACACAAAAGCTCCAAAGCGGGAAACTGTCGCAATGCAGAGGTAATGTTGGAAGGCAATGTAGTTGTGACTAGCGCTGGGGTATCGTCGTCGCGGAAAGTTTCTTCAATGCTGCCTTCGAGAGGCAAGGCGTGCGTCTCGATACAAGCTGCAGATTGTCGGAAACGGAAGGAATGAACAGAACGGCCATCGGGACTCAAGCAGGAGAGTCGCACAGATGCTGGGCCCACGGTAGCTTCTGCTGAGGACTCTCCCAGCGGCATTGAGTAACTACTGGGAGATCCAAAGCTTGCTGGTGGCGAGGAGAGTCCAAACAATGGCATAATGATTGGCTTTGTTACGTTGGGCTCTTTCGCTTTCAGACTTTCACAGGCCGGTCACGTTGTTTGGCAGCCCACGTGTTGTTGTTGTTGTTGTTGTTGTCGTCCTGGCTCTTCAAATTGTTGGACCTGACGCCTGTCCCCCTACCGACCAACTTGACTAGGTAGATCGATCAGTTCGAACATTTTGGACAAACAGAATTCGACCTCGCAGTTTGCCACGACACCAGTGAGGAATGAAGGATCTCACACATGTTGTTGTGCGTCTTAGCATCCCGTATTCCTTAAGTAACTGAGATGACAGAATCCCGAAACACACCACATTACCATGGCGCACTTCGGAACTTTCCACTCTTCTTGTCACATCTTTTGAATTCAGAAGGGTTTAGAAAGATTACCTGGGAGCATTTTCTACTCTAACACAAATTGAGAAACTGGTTGGTATGAGCTGGCCCAACACTTCCAACAACAACGCTGCTTCTTCTGAAGAAACACCGTTGCAATCGAATGACTCTCAAGACTATCTATCTACCCTCAACGATGGGACAGAGGAAGCGGAACTGAACTTGTTGTCCAATTTGGAGGCACAGACCAGGACCATTTCCTTTGCTGATGATGGATTCAAACCTGCTGTTCCAGGAGAGCGTGCACCTTTGAATGTCGGTTCGGTTGGTACGGCTCTCCAGGAGGAGGAGCCAAGAGCCCCGGCTGGTAAACCCAAACTCACCTTCAAGGGCATGGCCAAGAAGGTTCAAAGAATGAACCGAATGAAGAAAGCATTGCAAGGCGGTCGTCGTGCTCGAAATATTTTGGAGAGCTTGGATGGCAGCGTATCTGACATGCAAAATGATTCTCATCAAGTTGTGGATTTCAGCAAAGATATTTTCTCCATGAACGACAATTCTGCCTCGGATTTGGGACGCCTTCAGTACACCATGTTTGGCGGTGGAAATTCGGATCAAGATTTAAAAGAGCAAGACCAGGAAACTACTGCGAGTGATGCGCCTTCGGAAAAGGCACCTCTCTTGCAGAAACAACGATCTGTGGGTAGCTCCATTGCCCATATCAAGGAAAAGCTTCGCAGGGCTCACGACGGTCACCCTACCTTTTGTCAACGCTGTGCCGACGTTTTTCATCCCGTTCGAGTGTGTACAAGGTTGTGGGATTGGTTGTCCGGTTCTACTTTAGTTATTGCCATTCCTATGTTTATACTTTCCTGGTGTTTGTACTACGAGTGGGGCAATCCCGAATTGGATTTCTTGCCTGGCAATGAATTTCTCTCTTGGTGGTTGAACTTTGCAGGTACGTCGTCAAAATGACAAGAATTTTGCGGGTTATATCGCTCAATATGTAGCTCACTCTTGCTTGTTTCATAGGCCGACAACTTCTTTTGCTGGAACTCGCTAGGCTATCTCAGTATATTCTGATCGACATCTGCACCATGTCCTCTCGTATGGTCGTCAAATGGCTCGGTCCATGGGTCACCATTTTTTGTCTGCAATCCAAGGGTTGGCCATTTCTCTTTACCTTTTGGGGTTTCTACGATATGCTCTTGCTTCATGGCGACAACAAGTTCCAACGCCATTGGTTGTATTGGACCAACATTGAAATGTTTCAGCTCACCGAACAAGGTGGTTTCATCATGAATAGTGAATTATACTTGCGTGTTTTGATTGCCATGGTGTTGGTGGGTATTGCGACTACTTTGAAACGCACAGTGTTGACCCTGTACTTTGGAAAGCGAAGTTTCGGTACGTTTATTTTTGGTGTCATTTCATGTTTGTGTTTCGGTAGACTAACTGGTCTCATTTCTTCAACGGTCTACAGAGAACTACAAACCAAAGTTGGAGCAGCTCCTATCTGAAATGATTGTTATTACGGAGATGGCAGAGTTGGCTACCGAGGCAGATATTCTTTCTGGTAGAGATTTCGGACCCCAGAAAGCAAAAGACAAAAAGAAACCTCAAATTAGTGCTCGCTGGACCAACCTTAGGCCCCTCAACAACTCATCGGGGCATTCCGAGGATGACGATGATGCAAGTGTGGATGATGACAAAGTCCCAAACGAAGACGAGCCAAAAAGGCAAATGCCTCGGCCTTCCACTTCGGATGGGCGCATGTCGATGATAAGGAGTGACTCAAACCTTAGTGGTATCATTCGCATGAAGGACCTCTTGGACCGATGGGACGAGCCTGTGAACAAATTGGACAAGGTAAGGAAGCAAGGGTGGTTGTGTGGCTGTAAAATCATTGAAAGGGTGGTTGTCTAACGGAAGTTTCGCTTTGCGCAGCGTACGGACTCGACTGTCAAGGATATCCTTAGATTTCGGCAAGCTTTGACATTCATGGACCTGGAGAATCCTTTTGGAGAGGCTTTTGGACCTGCGTCAACGCGTGATGAGCTCATTGATTCTTCAGAGAAGTTGTACGCCAGGTTGCTCACGTTGTCCAATGGCGAAGATATTTTGCCCTATTCAGTGTTGATGGTCTTGACTGAAAACAAGGATGGCACTATCGACAAGAAGATGAAGAAGAACATCAAGAATTTGTTCCGAGCGGATGCCAACAAAAATATCTCAGTGTTGTCTTTTGTGCAGAGTTGTGATTACGTCTACCGCCAATTGAGGTACTTTCGAGCCAGCGTTGGAAATGCCTCGGTAATTGATCGAGTTCTTGAGAGTCTCATCAACACAATTTACATGTTTGGACTTGGACTCCTCGTTCTTGCCTTGTTGAATCTCAACCCATGGCCATTGGTCGTATCTCTATCAACTCTACTGGTATCTTTTGCTTTCGCCATTGGTCCGACAGTCGCCAAGGCTATTGAGGTAAGAATGCAATACTATTCAAATTGGATGCGAACACAGCAGGATCGATCTAACTCCGTTGAATTTAGGGAGTATTACTCATTGTTGGATCCAGGTACGTTCTATGATCTATGACCCATTGTATCGTGGTGTTGTTGCCTTTCGACCGTTTAAAGACTCACACACTCCTTTTTTACAGACCATATGATATTGGGGATAGGATCATCATTGCTAACTCTGCAGGAAGCCCAGTTCAAACAATTTCCCAATCTTGGTTTGTCGAGGGTGAGTAGTGTGTAAATGCATCATTCTTTGGATTGAGCTACTACACTTAGCTCACAATTGGCTCTCGGCGCACACAGATATCACGTTGACCCGTACCACCTTGAGAAATGGAGGAACGAACGAAGTTGCTACCATCAACAACGGTGCGATTGCCACCTCTCGTATTACCAATTGTGCGAGGAGCAAGAATGCCACAATTCTCCTGGATCTGAGATTTGACGTCAGTTTCCATCAAGGAGACAATGCCAAGGAGTTTGAGGACATGGTGAAAGATTATGTCCGTGAACATCCAGATATCTGGGAGTCTGTCTTGTTTTTCTGTTGCAATGGAATCAATTCGGACGAGAGGTACACATCGTACACCCTTGGACTTCGTTCTCGTCGTTCTTGGCAACCCAGTGCAAGAGTTCTTACCGAGAAGGGACTGCTCTACCAATACTGTAGTCAGGCGTCCCAAACACTTGGTGTTTCCTACTTGTCGCCAGACCGTCGGTATAGAATGTATCTTGGAGGCAACGTTTCTCCATCGGAGAAAGGAAAGAATTCTGCACACTCTTTAACTTGGTTCGGTGAAACCAAAGAAGACTAAACAAGCATGTCATCGTACCTACCGGTAGCAGCATGCTACATACTCTATGGATACATTTGATTTAGACTACTACTAGTACACTACTAGTACCTCATTCCTCACAACTCCCCATTTTTTCTTCCACTATTCGAGCGGAAGTACGTAGCCTGACGTACAGCTTCGTTGTGCTACGGCAACGTCACGCATGTCACGTGTAACAGAGCCGATCTTGGTCTTCTTCGTGGGTTTTGTACCAAGCATGTAGCAAGCAAGACGGTTTGTCCGTTCCTCCTCATCACGTGACCACATCTCGCGCCATTTATTATCTGGGAATTTGGAGATTCGGTTCCAACCTCTAGAGAACCAGTTCTCGACTTCCTGCAATTACACAGCCATTCGAGTTGGAGTTCTCACACAACAGAAGTATCAGGACACAACTTACTAGCTACTGCCGCTACAACCTAACAAAAAGTAGTATCCACTGCTATATCGTTGAAATTGATTTGAACTCTCTCAAGTTACCACTTGGATACCGGCCAGCGACTCATGAAGTGGCCAAAGATTCACAAGAATATCAGTGCCGATGGTGAGAATCCCAAGAAAGGTCAGGACTATCGATCTCGCAACACAGAAGATGCAGAACTCGCCATCTTGTCCAATCTGGAGGCCCAGGGAATGAAGACTACCACCACAGCAGATGGATTCCGCCCGGCAATTCCCGGAGAACGAGCCCCTTTGAATGTAGGATCATTGGGCCATGCCCTCCATGATCCTGAGAATTGCTCGTCTCCGGGAACACCCAAGAAAACCTTCAAAGAAATGGCCCAAAAGGTCATGACAGCCCAAGCTGCGAGCAGCTTGGCCAACGGTGGTCGACGCGCTCACAATATCCTTAGCAAAATGGAACGGAGGAGTTCCCGTGCGTTGGATGGCCGTGATGTGGTAGATTTCAGGACCGACGTGTTTGCCATTTCCGAAGAGCCATCCAAGGATTTGGAGAAGTTTC
The DNA here is from genome assembly GCA_013372465.1 of Nitzschia sp. Nitz4. Classification (NCBI taxonomy): domain Eukaryota; phylum Bacillariophyta; class Bacillariophyceae; order Bacillariales; family Bacillariaceae; genus Nitzschia; species Nitzschia sp. Nitz4. Next base: position 33,333 of record WXVQ01000040.1, on the reverse strand, counting down.
CTTTTGATGTTTGGGTCGACGAATCGACTGATTCTGATTTCGAGCCAGAATCTGAGAATGCAGACGATGTTCCTCCCTCGGAGTCTCACCCACTCTTGGGCAACAAGAAATCACCAACGACTCGAGCTACCAAAAGGGATAAAGTGCTCGAGCGACTTCGCACGGCCAACCCACAAGCGCATTTGAGTTGCTGGACGCGTTTCCTCAGTGCTATTAACCCCGTCAATGTTCTCAGCAGTCTGCTGTGGGTTTTCCTCAACTCGTCTTTGTTGTTTGCCCTCTTATTCCTGGCACTATCGTGGGTGCTCTTCTACCACATGGGGAATCCTGAGTTGGATTTCTTGCCTGGAAATGAAAACCTTTCCTGGTGGATGAACTTTGCTTGTACGTAAAAATGATGCTGGTTTTCTCTTGTGTTTCTGTGCCCCATGATTTATCCATTCTAACGTCACATTCTAACATCAATTTCGCAGGTCGTCAGCTCGTTTTGTTGGAGCTCGCTCGTTTGACTCAGTACATTCTCATCGACATTTTCGCCATGTCCTCGCGCTTGGTAGTGAAAATTCTAGGGCCATGGGTCACTATTTTCTGCTTGCAATCCAAGGGTTGGCCTTTCCTGCTCACATGGTGGGGATTCTATGATCTGGTGTTTTTGCATGGAAACAACAACTTCCAACGACGTTGGTTGTTTTGGACTGATGTGGAGATGTTCCAGTTGACTGAAGAGGGGGGATTGATCATGAACAGTGAATTGTATTTGCGAGTTTTGGTTGCCATGGTGATTGTTGGTATCCTCACCACCATCAAGCGCACTATTCTGACCCTGTACTTTGGCAAGCGAAGCTTTGGTACGTACTGCTGGGGGTGTGTATCTTTTCCGGTCATGGTGCTGGTCTAACCTCTTTGAACTGCTCAGAAAATTACAAACCAAAGTTGGAGCAATTGTTATCCGAGATGATTGTTGTCACTGAGTTGGCTGAGTTGGCGGCCGAAGCAGATATCCTTACTGGTCAACCTCCAGAAGGTGGTAACCTTCAGGGCAAGAGAAAAGGGCCCCTCCATGCACGTTGGGCAAGTCTTCAATTCCAAACGTCTGTTACTGAGGAGGACTCCCCCGAATTGGATTTGGCTTCACCTCCGCAGGGCCATGCAAAGCGCGGCTTGTCCCCTGATCGCTTCTCTGACGACCGCTCTCGCAGCTCTGCGTCCAATTTGAGTGGGCTAATCCGAATAAAAAACCAACTGGATCGTTGGGAGGAGCCTGTAAACAAACAGGATAAGGTGAGGCAATCCGAGAGACGCTCGATAGGTATTTTTGTTGTCATTCTCATGCTAACCATTGATATTTAGCGTGATGATTCCACTGTTAAAGATATCCTTCGGTTCCGTCAGGCGTTGACATACATGGACCTCGAGCATCCATTTGGGGAAGCCTTTGGGCCGGCTTCGAACAGAGACGAGCTTATCCAAAGTGCTGAAAGGTTGTATGAACGATTGCTGAAGTTGGACCCTGATGCCGAGGTTTTGCCGTACTCTGTTCTAATGGTTCTGGCAGAGAATAAGGATGGAACAACGGACCATGCAATGAAGAAAAGTATTAAGAACATCTTCCGCGCGGATGCCAACAAACAAATTGCTTTGTTGCCTTTTGTGCAAAGCTGTGACTTTGTGTATCGGCAACTCCGATACTTCCGTGCAAGTGTGGGGAATTCTTCGGTGATTGATCGAGTGCTTGAAAGTATCATCAACACTGCGTACATGTTTGGATTGACCATGCTAGTACTTGTCTTGTTGAATCTCAATCCTTGGCCATTGGTAGTCTCCACTTCCACCCTTTTGGTATCGTTTGCCTTCGCTATTGGTCCCACGGTGGCCAAGGCAATCGAGGTACGTGCTTGTTCATCACTTTGTTGACCAAATTAATGGAGGGAAACTAATTTTGTGGGGTTTCTGTATTGACAGGGAATCTTGCTGATTGTGGGAGCTAGGTAGGTGGCAGATCTGAGGATCATGAATCAATGGAATTGTTGGATCCCTTCATCTCACCCGTTCATGTTACAGACCCTACGATATTGGAGACCGAATTATCATTGCTGATACAGCGGGAAGCTTGATCCAAACTGTCGGACAATCTTGGTTTGTTGAAGGTAGGAAATTGAGTAAACCGGTCCTGTTTCTGTGTGAGACGACGAAGTCCTAACCTATGAATTCACAGATATTTCGTTGACTCGCACTACGTTGAGATGTGGGCCCACAAATGAAGTAGCATCTATTAACAATGCCGCCATTGCGATGGCTCGTATCACCAATTGCGCTCGAAGTAAGAATGCTATTACCATGATGCAAATCAGGTTCGATCTTCGTTTCCACGAGGGTGACAACGTTACAAGGTTCGAGTCTAGAATTGAGGATTACATTCAAAAACATCCAGACATTTGGGACTCCCTTGCCTATTTCCGCTGTGACGATATTGATACTGACAGGAAGTGTACAACCTACGTTCTTGCTGTCCGGTCGCGACGCACTTGGCAACCCGCTGCTCGAGTTCTTACGGAAAGGGGGCGACTCCTCAAGTACTGCAACGAAGTGGCGCAAGGTTTTGGTATGGCATACCTGTCACCTGACCAACGCTACCAAATGTACATCGCAGGACAAAACAATGCGGTGCAGGATGATGAGCCAAATTTGGCCCACCCTGCGACTTGGTTCGGCGTGTCAAATGAGGATATCATGGAAGGGAACACGGATGGTCCAGTGATTGCACCAGAATCAGTGATGCCCGAGTAATAAGTATGTAGGCGATTGAGTTATCTGTCACAAGATGCAGTGTCTACTAGTAGAGACTAGATAGTTGGTTGGTCGTCCAGTGTGGTTGCTTCGTACAAAACCGGATAAGATGAGAAGGATAGCCGGAGCCATTGAGAAAACAGGGAACAATACACATAGCCTTACTGCACTCCTTTCGATTTTCTTGCTCTCTTGGACCAATTCGGAGGGATCTCAATAGAACGCGGGTCAACGCCAGCCCCAAACATTTTGTCGAAGACTTGAGGTGAGGCTCTGACTACTGACTCCAATACAGAATGAGACACCCAACCTTCCTTGATACATCGGTCAAATTCGGTCTCAGCCACAACAAAGCTCTCATGACTCCCTTCGGGATAGAGGTTCTCAATCGCGCGGAACAATGTCAAGTAAGTGGTATGATCTGGTTGAACTTGTCGAGAATTACGCATTTCTTGAAGCACAAAATGAAATGTGGCCTGTGACTCTTCCCAGTTCAATGGTGTAGCATTGTGTTGACAGACGGAAAGTGCAGCATTGTATACAGCAGGGTTGGATCCGCCCACGATGTTACCCTGTTCGGACAAGGCACGATACCTCCGCAGTACCTCCTGCACTCTTGCCCATTTGCATTCATGAGGACTTCTCCCCCAGGCAATGATCACCGTCCCATAACTCGTCGGGGATGTTTTGATTGTAGATTTACCTTCCATTTCCGTCAACAAGTTGTCTGCAGCTTCTGCCGCGTTATCATTTGGACTCCGCGACAACACCTTGAGCAATAAATTGTAGGTTGTTTGGTCTGGTTGTACATTGGGATCTGTCTTGGCATACTCAATCATTCTTTGAAACAAACCCATAGATCGTTGACTCACATCAGGCTTGTTCAGCGCTGCCAAAGCCGACAATCCACTATTGAAGGTTCGTGTGCTCATTTTCAAATCTCCATTTCGGTACTTTTCTTCAAGTTCCAAGAAATACAGAACCGCAGAAATGGCTGAAAACTCCAACTGGGCCATGATGACACTGTTGTACAATCCCGGTGTTTTTGGTATGCCTTCGTCCTCCATTTCTTTCAACACTGCAAAAATTTCATCCAAACACCACATTCGATTCCGTGTATTTCGCCGGCTCTTGATCCCCACTTGTTCCCATGCTTTGACAAGAACAGAGTAGCAAAACGAATTCACTTGCACATCTTCCAATTGAGGGGACAACTCTTTCATCAAACGCAAGAGGGAACTGATCCGAGCTGGGGCTTCTTCTCGTTTGGAATTGGCCCAAGCGTTCATGACGGAAGTAAAGGTATAATTGGTAAGGACCAGATCTTCTCGACCACTCTGATACTTGGAAATCATATCTCTCAAAATGGATTCGGCCCGCATGGGAGCCTGTGGATTGGAAGAGTTGGCCCACGCATTGATACAACAGTTGTAGCTAATCTCGTCCGGTTCGGTTGGAAGGCCTTGTGTATCATGCAGTTGCTTCATCCATTCCAATGTTTGCTCCGCCTTGAGACCAGCATCAGGTCGACCACGCTTGGCCCAAGCATCCAACAATGCATTGAAACAAGTCACGTTGGGAATGAGCATATTGTTGGAGTTGGGGATTGCCTGATTCTCTTTGGTCAAAGCCAACATCCACTGCAAAATCTCCAAGGAAGTTTCTGGACTCGTTTTGGCAAAGGCAGCAATTGTTGCGGTAAAACAAGTAACAGGAGGAAGAATGGGAATACGATGGGCATCGGTTTGTTCGACCATCCATTTCAATTGAGAGTACGCTTCCTCGGGCATGTCCTGACTGCAACAATAGAAAACTTTGGCAGTATACCATTCCGTGGTCGGTACCAAGGGAACCGTATCATCATCATAAAAGGCTTGCAATCGGTCCATGAGAGACACGAGTTGTTGCCGTTGCTTCGACGTGAGGGCTCGTCGAGTTCGACTGGCATGCAGGACGCGCTCCTGGATATATTTCCCACAGGCTTCATTGACGTGACGTGCATTGTATTCGACATCTTTCTCCATTAGATATGTATCCTGATGATCCAACAATCGTGTCAATTGTCGATGTACTTGATCAAACTGTTCGGCAAAGAGCAAGACTTGACACCCCATGGAGAACAAGCGAGGAATCAAGGGTTCGTTGGGCAATTGGGCATGTTCCAAGGCAACATCCAGCAAGGGAACAACTAGGGCTGCGTTTTCCTTTTGTGTGCGTTTGGTGGGTGGTGCAGTAAGCAACTCGGTCAGTACTACACGGACTTGTTGGCAGACGAGATCTGATGGGAGACGGCCAGTTTGGACCTTGTCCAACAATCGTTGTGCCGACGATGGTTTGGATCGTGACTTTCGACCTTTGTTTGTTGTAGTAGCAGTAGCAGTAGCAGTAGTAGTAGTTGTTGTAGAGGATTGTTTCTGTGGTGGACTGTTTGTGTGTGGTTGGGAGGAAAGAAATCGTGTCCATGTATTATAGGGAGCCGATGGAGCGTGTGATGTTGTTGTTGGAGCCCATCGCCCCATTGGCACTTGCGCACAATAGGATGGACCATCCCATCCTCCAACTAGTGCTGCCGGTAATGGAGGATGCAAATGAACTGCTTGAATTCCAAGACGTCGAGATACAACTAGACGCTTCATAGGAGAATAAATCCTATCATGCCTCTACCGAGTGGTGGTGAACAAGATGGTTGCAATACAGTACCTGGTAGTGTCGTTATCGTTGTTGGTTGTGGTGGATGAAATACGGGGATGTGTCGATAACATCAAACGACTCAAGTGACTCAACAAGTTGACTCCATGGTTACACCGTCCGTCCGTATGCCGCAGTGCCTCTTTTACTTCTTACCTCTTACCTCAACTTTTTTCGTGGTGCTCTGTCGTGCGTCCTGCCGCTTGCGACACCGAGGCCAAGAGGTGGGTGGGTAGCCTGTATCGTATACGAATTTGGGAGTGTAAACATTTGCACCTTGTAGAGAAGTAGTGTTGACACCATGGTCCTTGACAAGCCAAAAATCATTGACGGACGTGACCACCTCCTCGGTCGCTTGGCCTCTATTGTTGCCAAGGAGCTCCTTGCTGGACAATCTGTTGTCATCGTCCGATGCGACGAGATGGTTGTTTCTGGATCCTGTGAGTACACTGGAAGACGTTTTGGTTGGTTGGTTGGTTGGTGTTTTGGTTGGATGTAGTAGATTGTAGATGTCGTCCTCTGAGGGCCCGAGGATACGCTTTCGTTCCTGGTGGTGACTTGTGTGATTTCATGTAAATGTCATGCTTGGTTCCCTCTTCTCACAAGTGTTGTTCATCCTCTTTTTCCACCCTTCCCTCCACAACATCGACCCTGTCAACAGTGATCCGAAACCGCACCAAGTATGCTCAATTCCGCAGGAAGCACATGAACACCAACCCCAATAGAGGTCCATTCCACTTCAAGAGCCCCGCTTTGATGGTGTGGCGAACTATCCGCGGAATGGTCAACCAAAAGACCGCCCGCGGACAAGAGGCCTTGACTCGCTTGTCTACTTTCGACGGAGTCCCCGCCCCCTACGACAAGCAAAAGCGTGTTGTTGTCCCTGCCGCTCTCCGAGTTATGCGACTCAAGGACAACCGCGCCTTCACTGTTATTGGAACCTTGGCTGACTCTGTCGGATGGAAGCACAAGGAGCTCCTTGGACGATTGGAGGCCAAGAGAAAGGCTGAGGGCAAGGAATTCTACGAGCAAAAGAAGGCCAAGCAAGCACTGAGAAAGAAGGCCGAGCAAGAGTGTGCCGGAGAATTGGCCAAGGTCAACGAGGTTCTAGCTGCTGCCGGGTACTAAATAAAAAGCTTCTATGCAACCTTTTCGTACATGTTCATTTGGACTATGATTGTACTACTCTGTAGCACTAAATGGGTACAAGTACAGTAGTAGAATACAGCAGTGTAGCGATGGGTTCGAGGACATGCAGTGTCATGGTACTACTACTTTAGAACAAACCTTTTTTCATTACTACCCTGGTTGCTCCTCCACCACCACCTCCTGCACACAAGGGAGCGAGCTTCCACAACCACCCAACCTCCTCGATGCATGTCCGTCTGTCTACCCTTTCATCGACTTTCTCGACCCAACAACTCCCATGGTGGTTCGGAACCAAACGGCGCTACAATAATTAATTGAGAGAGGCGGCGGCGGCGGCATGCAGCAGCATCCACCAGTTCAGTTGCAGCTTTCGTAGTTCTTACTATGGGGATTCGGGCATTCTACTAGTAGAGCCGAACAACAGGGTGTTTCAGAATATCAGACACCGCACTAAGGTGATTACAAATACGACCATAAGTATTGTTTTTGTGCCCACATCCTTTCCCCGCGTGGGTTGGGACTGGTTATACGTCCTTCCTTGGATACGATTTGTTCTCTGTTGCGTATGGATTTACGTTGCCATGTTCGTAGCGATGGAAGGACGTTGAGTGACCTTCTGGTGGTGGCATGCACCATCCCACAACAGGCGAATAGTACCACGCCCTACACTCTTGTACCTGGCAACACGTTAAAAAAGTACGACGCACCGGTACTTCGCTCGAATCCGTCTCGTTGTTGTGCCTGCATTATTGTTACAAGAGCGTGCTCTGCACTTTTTGGCTCTCTTGTGAAAAGCCTTCTCCCCTTTCATTCCCAAAAAGTGCATTGCAGTTGAATCTGCTTCTGCGGTTTAGTCGTTCTCTATCAGTCAGCAACGGCAACAACAACAGCAATCATGGGTGTGAGAAAGTCAGCTCGAGATCCCGGCTTGGTGATGGAGTCCATGATCTCCATCCCAAGCAGTGTTGACGAAAGCGTCGATGAGAGTTCTAAATCGCATTCGGTAGATGTGTCCGTTCCCGAACTTCCCGCTCTTGCAACCCGCAGTCAGTCCAAGAAAAAGGATCTATTCGCAGTGAGATCCAAATTCCTCATTTTCGTTATCATGATTAGTGTGACGGCGGCTTGTGCCGTCATCACGTTTCTTGGGTTTCGAGAACTCGACGACGACTCCTTTGAAACAGTGGTGCGTCCGTTTCTCCCGTCGTGACCTTGTTGCATTGTTGGCATGGCATTCTTACCATTCCTTTTCTTTTCTTTTCTTTCGTGTTAGTTTGCTGAATATTCCAATGCCGTCGCTGGGGTGGTGGCGCTTCATGCACAGAATGTGTACGCTACGGTCGAACATCTTTCCACTTCCATGGATGCCTACGCCGCCGACTCGGACCAGCAATTCCCCTTTGTCACAATACCAGACTTTGAATATCGTACACAGCAAATTTTCTCCTTGACGGATGCCACCTATGTCCAATTCCAAGTACTTGTTGAGGAGTCGGAACGTCAACAGTGGCAAGACTATTCGGTAGCCAACCAGGGCTGGGTACAGGAAGGCCTCGATGCCCAACACTTTCAAGACCCATCTTCTCCCCAATTGACTGCCAACGACATTACACCCTACATTCATAGGGGTGGGTCTCCTGCCAGCGCGGACCCTGGTCCTGCAGACCCCCACTATGCCGTCACTTGGCAAGGTGCACCCGCTGTCGAGAATCCAACTTCCGTCAACTACAATGTTCTGCGAGGGGACTTTAAGGAAATTGCCAACTATGTCTATGAGACCAAGCACGAGGCACTTTCGCGCATAGTCTCTCCTCCCCTAGCCTTGTTTGCCTTTCCGGTTATCCCGGCCTCATCGACCGACAATTCTGTTGTGGGCTTTATTTCGACCATGCAATCGTGGCTGCCCTATTTTGAGAATATCTTGCCCGAAACTGTTGGTCCATTCCATGTCGTCATGAACAATTCATGCAGTCAAACGTTCACATTGGAAATCCACGGACCCGTCGTTACGGTCATCAACCCATCGGCAGATTCTCATGATTCGGAGTTTAATGAATTTGGACAGCACTACGAATTTTCTTTCGACCCTACAACTCCGGCTCCCAGCGGCGACGGAAGGGAAATATGCACCTATTCCTACTCGGTGTATCCCACAGGAGCCTTCCAAAAATCTTTCCATTCCCAAATTCCTATCTTGTCCACCTCGGGTCTGGTTGTCATGTTCGTCATTACGGCTGCTGTCTTTGTCGTTTATGATATGATCGTTACTCGGCGTCACAATCGTATTGCCAGGGAAGCTGCAAGGGCGGAGGCTCTCTTGAGCAGTCTGTTCCCTACCAACGTTCGTGAGCGTTTGATTCAACAACACGAAAACCCCGAGCCCGAGGAGAAGCGTGCCACCCTTTCTACCGATCAACTCTTGATACAAGGTTTGCAAGACAAAAACGAAGGCAAGGATGTCAAGGCTCGATTGCTTCAAAGCAAGCCGGTATGTACTATGAGTGGACCCATGGACCATAAACATGAACCAGACTGTATCTTTTTCATTGCTAACACTTTGTTTGTCCATCAGATTGCCGATCTGTTTGCCAATGCTTCTGTCATGTTTGCCGGTGAGTTCACGACGGTTTTGGCGGGTGTATTGCATGTAGTATGGTTTGTCTGACGTTTCGATACCTTCTTTACAGACATTGCTGGTTTCACTGCATGGAGTTCTGTTCGTGAGCCATCACAAGTGTTTACGCTCCTAGAACAAGTATACAACAACTTTGATATCATTGCCAGGAAACGTCGCATTTTCAAGGTAGGTTTCTTGTGTGCTTCTTGATGTGTACACCCAGACCTTTCAAACCCTGACTCTTCAATCATTTTCCCAGGTCGAAACCATTGGAGATTGTTACGTGGCTGCGGCAGGTCTACCCGACCCAAGACCAGATCATGCGGTGGCCCTTTGTCGTTTTGCGAATGAGTGTTTGCATAAGATGAACTCTGTGGTCAGGAAACTGGAAGTGCGACTGGGTCCTGAAACTGGAGAGTTATGTATGCGTATCGGTATTCATAGTGGACCCATTACAGCTGGAGTGTTGCGTGGCGAGAAGTCTCGTTTCCAGCTGTTTGGGGAGACTGTGAACACAGCAAGTGCGATTGAGAGTGCTGGCGCCCGAAATCGAGTCCATATTTCTTCCGACACTGCAAACATTTTGATCCAAGTAGGAAGAGGATCCTGGGTAGAAAAGCGTGAGGATTTGGTCACTGTGAAAGGCAAGGGGGCTGTGGAAACATATTGGCTGACTTTGTCGTCTGCGGAGAATCATGGAGGCAGTGGAAGAGATGGCGACAAGGAGCAAGCCCATGTGGAAACATCGTCCGGGAGTGAAACTGGTTCCGATGACTCGGCGGTCGTTTTCAAAAGTTCATCAGAGGCACACGATGATGCCAAAGCTCGTGCACTTGAACGGAAAAAGAGACTTATCGACTGGAATGTTGACGTGCTTCTTCGGTTGCTCAAGAAGATTATGGCCATGAGAAGCCACGATGAGATGGACAGATCTACGGTGGATGAAAAGCGACTAGGTGTAGTGCTTGCTCAGGGGGCGACCGTTCTGGATGAGGCGAAGGAAATCATTCGACTGCCTCAAAAAGAGTTGGAATCTAAACGCAATCATGAGGAGATTGATGTTGATGACAAAATTGCGAAACAACTTCAAAACTATGTGATGACAATTGCCAGCATGTACAGGAACAACTCATTCCACAAGTAAGTACCGTGTACTCCGTGGCACGAAGGAATCCATGATTGTACCCAGATCTCACCCAATTGTATGGAACAGTTTTGAGCACGCATCGCATGTTATCCAATCTGTTACTAAATTGATGTCTCGAATCGTCAAGAATGAAGATATCGATTACAATGACTTGCAATACAAGAAGAAGGGAGACCTGGACAAACTCCATCAGTACACGTACGGTATTACTTCTGATCCCATTACTCAGTTTGCTTGTACCTTTTCTGCGTTGATTCATGATGTGGATCACAGCGGTGTGCCCAATGCGACTCTTGTCAAGGAAAAGTCGGAGGTAGCAACTACGTACAAGAACAAGAGTGTGGCTGAACAAAATTCTGTGGACATCGCTTGGTCGCTGTTGATGGAGGATCAATTCCGCGAGCTTCGAGCTGCCATCTACACTACCCAAGATGAATTGGAGCGTTTCCGGCAACTAGTAGTAAACTCAGTGATGGCCACCGACATTGCTGACAAAGAGCTGGGTCACCTTCGACGGGCTCGATGGGCCAAGGCATTTGCCGAGTCCGATGATGTCGACGACGACGACCACGAAATCCATATGGAAAACACCAATCGCAAGGCTACCATTGTGATTGAGCATTTGATCCAAGCTTCTGATGTGAGTCATACTATGCAACATTGGCACGTTTACATCAAATGGAATGAGAAATTCTTTCGTGAAATGTACCAAGCATACGAAGATGGCCGCATGGACACCAATCCTGCGGATGGTTGGTACAAGGGGGAACTAGGGTTCTTTGACTTCTATATTATTCCACTGGCCAAGAAGTTGAAGGAATGTGGTGTATTTGGAGTGTCTAGTGATGAGTACTTGGACTATGCTCAGGCCAATCGCCAAGAGTGGGAGCAAAAAGGTGAGGACCTTGTCAAGCAATATATGTCGAAGTACGAACGCATTGACACAAAGCCTTCTTCTTTGCGACAAATCCGTCGTGAACTTTCGAAACGACGGATGTAGGTATTATATATCTTATATATCTTATTCATACAAACTTCACAATATGATGAGATTCGTAGTTTATTTCGGACCTCGCCACGTAGGAGTTTTAGGGATTCTTAGACCTGTCTAGACTAGGATCCTCGCGAACCCTCACGACCAATCCCTTGTCGAGTCCTGCACCTTGGAACCTCGAAGAAGACTCTTCGCATAATCAGACCTCGAAGATCGGTTGATGTCCCCATCATGAGACACATCACAGTCATCCCCATTTTTTTGAGCTTTGCATTTTCAAGCAGCCCCCATCTTCTCAAAAGAATTACCAAAGTCAACTCACTTTCCCCTTCTACTACTACCATGACTGACAAGAAGCTTACCGTTGGATTCGTTGGAGCCGGTATGATGGCCTCCGCTTTGATGGATGGTCTCGTTGCCAAAAATGTCGTCGACAGCCCTGCCTCCATGATTTGCTCCGATGTTTGGCAGCCAAGCCTCGACAAGGCTGGTGCCAAGGGCATTGCCACCACCAAGTCTAATGAAGAACTCAGTAACGTGGCCAAGGATGTTGTTATTCTGGCTGTCAAGCCCAATATTATTGAGACTGTCTGCAAGGATCTAATGAAGGTTCCCAGTGAAGCTTTGATTATTAGTATTGCCGCCGGTGTCACACTCGATACCCTACAAAAGTTCCTTCCCGGACGTCGCGTGGTTCGTGTCATGCCTAACACTCCCTGCCTGGTCGGAGAGGCTGCCTCTGGATTTGCCGCAGGCAGCTTGTGCTCGGACGAGGACCGAGCTGTCGTCACTCGAATTTTCGGCGCCGTCGGGTTTGCCCGGGAAGTCAAGGAAGTGTTGTTGAACGCTGTCACTGGAGTCAGTGGAAGTGGTCCTGCTTACGTCTTTGAATTTATTGAGGCACTTGCCGATGGTGGTGTCCGATCCGGACTTCCTCGTGATGTTGCTTTGCAATTGGCAGCCCAAACCGTCAAGGGAGCTGCCGAAATGGTCCTCAAGACTGGCACCCATCCTGGACAACTCAAGGACAATGTCTGCTCCCCCGGTGGAACTACAATTGCTGGAGTCGAGGCTTTGGAAAATGGGTACGTTTCATTGGTTTTGCACTTTTTCTAATTTTCTATGTGGACTTTCTGCTAACCATTCTGTCTTTCTCTTACAGAAACTTCCGTTCCACAGCAATGTCTGCTGTCATGGCAGCCACCCGCCGCTCGCTGCAGTTGGGAAATGTTCCTGAAGAAGAAATCCGTCAAGTTCACAACCTTTGAACATCCTCACTATAGATGCATGAAATGACCAGACTGGTGTTGAAGGGATGAAACAATTTACCATGTAATAATGCGATGTATGTACATTGCTGCAGATATGGACCTTTTCCTTGTCTCAATAGAACCAATGAAATTTTAGCTTCCTTTTGACGTCTGATTACACCCTGTAGTAGAAGAGTGGCAGTATTAACTATGCACAGGGCGTCGATGGGTGGATCTCTTTGGATTTGTTGGTAGCTGGGGATTGACACGGCAAGAACTCGTCAAAAAGTACTTTCTTATTCTTGATAATGACAACCTCAAGGCTGATCCTCAAGGGGTCTTGGAGAAGATTCTAGAGTTTGCGGGGGATTTGCAACCGCACGCGTTTGACGTGGAAGAAGTAGATGACAAAGCCAAGGTACAAACCTACTCCGTACTCACCCAGGAAGAGAAACAATTCTTGGATGACTTCTACCTTCCCCATAACGCAGATCTTAATAGATTGTTGGCACCATATGGCGTCGAGATTGGTTTTGCTAAGCATGCAGCAGAGACAGTGGACAGTCTACAAGCTGCAACTGTTGCTGTCACGCGGACTTGATTTGAACCAGAAGTACCCGAGTATCACACCAGTATCAACAGGTGTGCGAATGGTGTCGATCCGAAGTTGGCTTCTGCTAGCAAGAGCGTCTTGGCACTGGCAATACTTCTAGGTCAAATCTCCCAAAGTCCCGATTTCTCAGCTCCAACAAATGTAAAAGAAAGTGAATCAGGAATGCATGGATAGAAGCACTCTCAAACAGCCATGACAAGAGAGTTCAAGAGCGTCAATGCCGAGGAGGTAGCGAGTTGTGGAAATGACGAATCCATTGGATTGGAGGGACGAGAGTGAATGAGTGGATAGCAAAGTCTGGTGCAGCTACGACGAAAGCGTTCAATAGCCTCATTGAGGAACAGCGTCGATACCGGATAGAGAGCAAGGCAATGGGGATGATCATGATATAGGCGGTATAGCAAGATTTCTTTTTGTAAGATTGTTGCAAGGGCCATCAGCGATTTCTTGGCGGTATAAGAATGACTTGATACCATCCCCTGGAATATCCATTTCAACATGCTGAGCAATTTCCCGGTGCTTGCCAGGATAATCGTGGGCGTTAGCAGTGGTGTAATCGGTAATTGAAAGCTAAAATAATGAAATAATCTGTGTATTTTCCAGATATGAAAATGATTGACGAGTTCTGGATATTTGTTGTGAGCGATCGATGCTTGAGAACGCACATTGTGAAACGAGTAGACTAAAATGTTAGCGTAGGGAACGGACTTCTGGTGATTCTTGGAACGATTGCCAGATCTGTACGTAGTTTGAACGATGCTTGAATACGGCTGGTATTCTCAATATGCGGGATTTGGTGCGCGAATGTCCACATATTGTCATAAACGGCTAAACCATACCGTTGGAACAATGCTTCGTTGGTTGCAAAGGTTTCGGTCAAAACCATTTCTTAGGCCAAATTTTGAGGCGTGCCACTCGTCAACAAGGCACAAATGTCATCTGTCACAGCCAACAATGTCGTCAAGGTATAAGTAATGTCGGAAGCTGTGTACCCACAGTTGGTGGGAGCCACTGATTGGGAAGGAGAGAAGGAGGGGGGTTCAGAGGTATTGACATTGTCATCATCATCTTGTGTACTAGTAGTGCGGGAGCGTGTATGGCTCCAGCCAGTCAGAGACAGACTAGGAGTATCCGAAGCCACAAATTACCTAGTCATCATCTGTGGGGGTAGCACTGGGACTCAAGGATCGACTAGGACTTGGAGTTGGGACAGGTGTGTCCGCACCTGGGGCATGAGGAGCCGTGGGGGGTCTCCAGATGGTGGGGCTAGCACTGGGGTGCACGGATTGAGTGGGAGTAGCTGAAGGGGTGTCAGTGAAACGAATGGGGACTGGAGGCGATGGGGGTCTCCAGATGGTTCTTGGAGTAGCTGATGGAAAAGCCGAAGCCAATGGTGTGTTGGAAGGCGATTCTGAAGGAGCCGCGCTGGGGTTCATGGACTGGGAAGGTGGTTCACTGGGTGACAATGTACTATCCTTGGTGGTTGGAGCCGGCATCAAGGGCTCAAACGGTGGAATGGGTGGAATGGGTGCAATGGGAGCTCCCATAGTGGATGGACTGGCACTGGGCGGGGTTCCAGTTGGGGCCATGGATTGAGTGGGAGATACACTAGGATCCATGGATGGGTTGGCATCATACTTGCGACCATTGGTATGGTGGGAGAAGTGCTCGGATCCATGGACTTGGAAGGGGAGTTCGATGGCGACAAGGAAGTGGAAGGAGAAGCGCTGGGGCTCATAGAATTGGTTGGGCTTGTGCTGGGGTTCTGTGACTTGGTAGGATTGTTGGTCGGTAAAGCAGAGATGGTTGGTATGATACTTGGAACCAAGGACTTGGTTGGGGCAGCTGTTGGAACAAACGAGATTGACGGCGATGTACTTGGGCTTGCAGATGCCGTTGGAGCCACACTGGGAACCAAAGTTGCTGTTGGAGAGTTTTGTTGCATTTTTTGGGTGTTTTCGGTTGGATGGAACGGTAGGTGCTTTAGTCTTGGGTCGTTTGGCTCCTGCCTTTTCAGCAAGGCTCCTCCTCTCGACTTCACCGTTCTTGTTGTCGTATGCCTCACATGTGGAAGCAACTCCCAATAGCATGAGCCACAGAAACAAGATAGTACTCTGTCTGAACGTGCTTCTCAATAGTGTGTTTTTTTAGCTGTATTCGGTTTTTGTGAGTGTTTCCATTGATGTTGTGCATTCTGTCATGCCGTTGTTGTCGTCTCGTTTTCACCAGTTTGAGTCAAGCATTGGCATGTTTTTGTGATCTGGTGGTGGAGCTTGTTCCATCGTGCGGGGCATAATCATTGATGTCTTATGTGACAGGTATCAAGAATCTTAGCCTCTTGACTTCCTAAACAAACTACGAATACGAGTACTGGAATCGTAGAGTACAAGTACGGTAGTAGAACGAAACCTAGCTACTAGTACAAACTTAGGCTACGACCAAAACCTAGTTTGTAGAACTAAATGGTATGAGATTCACCGAAACACAGTTCAATCCGTGAAGCATGGACATGATGGCAATTGACACCCTCTACACAAACCAATGCTGCATTAAAGAAAGGCAGTATTACTAGGAAGGCATGATCATAACCAGGATGGAAAATGGACACGACGGTGTCACCAAGAAGAAGATACAGCGATGATGGTACTGCTGCAGAGATGTACATATTGATTACCGGCAGTAGGATGGAGCTGCTCGGAACAATCAGATTGGGTACTATCATCATTCTGGCTTTTTGTAGGCTGTAGGCATCAACAAGATACACCTGGAAGGCCTCATCAACTCCTGTGCACCGGTGTCCTTGCTACTGGCCTATCCAGTCGATATTGCATTTCGGGGATGTAATAACAGTACGTAGAATTTTCGTCGTGAATACTACCGGTAGTATTATTATTGTAGCTGATCGCGATCACACTAATTATGTACATGCTGTCGCAACAAACGTGCATTATTGCCCATGAATGATGCTGGTAGGGCAATCGGTTCATTATTTGACCTACAACTGCTCGCAAGTACAGGCAACATTGGTTTAGGATTCCTACAACCAACACTAGGAGTTTGCTAGAGAGTCTGCCACTGCCACTACTACCAACAGTATTGTTCGGCACAAGCACCCAGTACTGGGAATGGGAAGACGACGGAGGACGACGAGGAGCAGCAAGAATGTCGCTACTTCGACCCTTTGGCGTGTTAATTCAATACTACTACTCGAAGATATCGTGCAAGAGCAAGAAGAACGTACTACTAGAATTTTCTGAATCAAAATTGCCTTCCGCATGGACATGGTGGTTACCTTGTCCTTGAAGAAGAGGATGATCAAGAACCTTCATCAAGATCGTCACCATCTTCTTCTCTATTGTAGTACACTGCTGTTTCGACTTCCGAAAATTTTTTCTGGAGTTCCTCGTCTTCCTTAATAATCGAAAGCAGCGATAGGTTCTGTTTGGTTAACAACGACAATGCTTCGTCGTCGCTCATTTGGCAAACTATGGAAGTGCAGTCCCTTTGTATTTCATCCATTTTGGTTCGAACACTAGGGCTGGTTTGGCCATTTTGGTCAATGTGACTTTTCTCTTCGCTGTTTTACTCTTGAGGCTGGACCGAAAGCCTCCCAAAATGTTACGCATCAATTGGCCTACCTTCTCGCGGGCTAGTTCATCTCCTACTTCCGTCCACATTCCACTTTTCGGTTCTTGTTTGACAAACCCAGTAGCTCGGCTTCGAATGCAATCCACCAGAGCTGATACAACAACGGAACGCTGAAGTCTGGAGTTGGCAGTCTCATAACGTTGTGCATTGAGTTTGACAAGTTTGCGAAAAAATACATTGCCTTCGTGATTCCATGAAAGCTTTCCCCGAGAACATAGAACATCAAATCGGCTAGGCACGAAGTTTGTGCCAAGGTCTGTGGCTTTGGTTCGAGCAATAGGTATTCGTGTGTTGCTGCGATGTTCGTTTTGCGGATAAACTTCGTAACCGACCGGCAGCATCACCACGAAATTGTCGTCATTTTTCTTGGGTTTTTTCTCCTTCTTTGACCGAGAGGAAGCGTGTGAAGCTGTTTGTAGTGTCTGGTTCAGTGTTTCAAAAGTTTTCAGTCTTGTGTTTTCACGTCTTGGATTGGGATTCATGGTCAGGAGAGATTTTGGTTGTGCTCGTTAGAACTCTTTTGAACGTTTTACGGTAGGATGTGATTTCATAGGAACTCATTGCACCTTTACCCCGTTCAACCATCCATGAACCTGCGAAGCACGTTGAACAACAACAGTAGTACTGGATGCCGCCACACAACGTTTAAAGGCAAATAGGAAAACATTGTTCATCCACTTCATGGACGCAATTGCACCCTAAGTATAGCCAACATCCGTGTTAGTTGCGACATACTATGATTGGTACTAACGTTCGTACCACATAATGAAAATGTTTGCGCTAGTACTACTTCTTGATCTATTGGAGGTTTGTTTAGTCTACAGTTCCATCACAAGAAGAGTCCATGTTCAGTCAATGTGAGTAGTGTATTCCTTCACAACAATACTCATCAACTGGAAACAACGACGCAGTTGGACAGTCGATTTTGCGACCAATCACAGTTCTTCCCATGGCGTCGATTCAAGTGAGCCGGTGGTGAACCCATCCTCACCTGTTGAGAAAAACCTACTAATAGTAGGTAGTACTGGTGCTAGTAGCGTATACCAGACCAATGTTAAGACAAATAACATGTAGATTAGATAGACAATCGCCGAGCCATGCCAAACTCCTTTTCTCTACGCTCTAAACAACGGAAACAAGGACCACGCCTATCCTCGATCAGACCTTTGGTTCTTGGACGAGACATTGATGCAAGCAGTTGTTGTTGGTGCTTGACGTCATGATCACAAAAGTTCTAGTAGTAGCTTCACAAGAACAACAAGTGCGTCTTGCTTCTTGGGCTACGGCTGCAACGTAAAGGAATTGATCAAGAAAGAAGGAGGAAGTGTTCTCCCCCTCGTCCCCAAACAACGAGCAACAACAAGAGTGCACCAGTGTATATTTTCAAAAAAAATGCTATCGCAAATTCTCAGACATCCACTGCGACTCGATTTTGATAGGGTTCCGTTGTAGTGCTACTAGTAGTTAGTAGCATCTCCCGGCAGCAACACCAGCGATAGGGTTGCTCGGAGGAAAATTGTAGCTCTCCACCATACTAAAGAAGGCATACACATGGTTTCATCGTCATCACTGGAAGAACCTTATATCATACACAGCTGTTGAACCAACTTTTCATTCAGATCCTCGTCATCCTTGAGAATGGAAAGAAGAGACAAGTTTTGCTTGGTCAATATCATGTCCAAAGCCTGTCGATCAGCAGTCAACTGACCAACATTGGAGTTATTGCAATCCAGTTCAATTCATTCACCTTTGCTCGAATCCTAGAGCTAGAAACCATGATTTCATGCGTCCGCTTGGCCAATCTGACAGCAGTCAGTTTTCGCTTGGCCGTTCTCTTGCTCTTGAGACTGCTGGAGCGAAAACCACCTAACAGATTGCCCATCATTTGGCCGACATGCCACTCTTTTGTTCTTTCTTGACAAATCCAGTAGCTCGACAAACAACATTGGATTGTTCGAGGCGGCAGCGGGAAGATTCGTAGATCCTGTGGGCGTTGAGTAGGACGAGCTTCTTGCGGAAGAAGACGCTGCCGCCATGGTCCCAAGAAGCCTTTCCTCGAGAACACAGAACATCAATTCGGCTGGGACAAAAGTAGGTGCCGAGGAGATCGGTGACTTTGACTCCAGAGATGGGCATGCGGGCAGCACTCCTGCGAAGAAAGGCGTAGTATTTTTCATCGAGATCATGTCCTGAAGGCATGATCCAATTTTCGCCTCTGAGATGGGAGCAGATGTCACGAAGTCTCGTAGCTTGTGCAGCTCTTGGAAACAGGAGAGAACGATGGCATTTTGAGGAATTTCAGGGCTGAAGATGCGCAATTTGGTACTATGTAGTGGGCAACACAACAAGTGGATTCTCTCATCTCCTCGTTCACCCATCAATGGAACTATGATGGATGAGCTGTGAGGGATGCCCGAATGAACGAAGATTGCCATGCGGCACCTTCAAGGTATTAATCAACACAGACATGCTTGTAGAAAACATTTGCCAGACAAAGAACTCATGACATTCCACGTGGAATGGAGGGTCGTCGACCACAATGATCCATACCTTGAGTGCTGCCCCAGCCAACGTACGTTTCATTGACGTTATTTTTGGTATTTGTGTGTTGGTACACGCGATAGTCAGTTATATCAAAGCATGAATATATTCATAGAAAACAATTAGATTCCATCAATTCCCCAGGCGAGTTTCCTCGCCAACCAACGGATGGAACCATGCTTCCAACACTCACAAAACGAGGCCCTTGTTGCTACTCCTGCCACTGCTGCTGCTACTGCTGCCGCTACTGCTGTTGCTGTTGCTGTTGCTGTTGTAGAAACCTTGTTGTAGTTGATATACCCGATTCCATTGATTGTACATCACCATGATTCGCGGAACGATTCTTTCTCTCCTGGCACTCTTGTCTGCTTCTTCGGCGTTGGAGCTTTTGATTACAGGTGTTTCTTGCGAAGACAAGCCCATTGCGGCCAAGTTTTCCTACATTTGCAATGGTGATTTCTTGTGTTCTCTTGGAGAGTCTGAGACCATGGAAGGAAATTGTACGTTTGTTTTGGATGAATCGTGTGTTGCTGTTTGGAATCTGTTTGGAGTGGAATAGACTGACCTGGTCTCTGTTTTTGCTGTATTCTTCTGTAGTGATCTACAATGGATTCGAGGAGACCTACGGTGTCGAATACGATGATTACTTGTTGATTGATACCAACATGTATGTTTCTCTTGCTGGATATGCCTACGAATATTCCTTGAGTGATATGGAACCTATCCCTGTCTGCAGCGACTATTTCACGGCCACTGATGACAACTATGGAGACTGTCCTGCCGATGGCAACTACACCTTTACTACCAACTACATGTTGCCTTCTCCTGATAGTGAATATCTTACATGGGCCGCCACTGGATGGACAGGTCAAATCGTCATTGACATGTTCCTTAGTTCCTCGGAATTGGTTGGAAAGTGTACGTTGGAATTCCAGACCATGACGGATGGATCCTACGAGGGAACTGCCTTCACGTCGATGCCCTCTGGAAAAACTGCCGCCATCACCATTGTTGCCGTTGTTGCTGCCATCTTGTCTTGCTTCCTCTATTGCTGCTGCTGCCGTCGTGGAGCTAGCCGCAAGTCCACGACCGAACCGGAGACCAACTACAGGAGCATGGACACTGGAGGTACCGTTTTGTAGTTCTTGCGAGTGTGTGGCTCCGAAGTGGATCCGTTTTTGGAATGAATTGGTTCGATATGTCTTTTCTACCTGAGGACGCATTGTCATCTATGCGATGTGTGTAGTCGAAGCAGACATCCCTGATGTTTCCTGTATCCAATAAAAGCGTTACATTATTCTTTTACTATGTTAGTGATGTTAACAGAAGAAGCCGAGGACTGGCAGTGTTATACATACATTGGAAGTCTTGAAGGAAGTTGGTCGCACTGCATTGAACATACCCAACGATAACTGCAGCCCATTCTTCCACACGTAGCATACAATTCATTTTGCCTGGATAGGTTCCACAAACCCTTCTTCCCCAGCATCAAAACACTTTTATCAGGGTAAATAAAATGCACCAAAAGCTAAGGATATATTCTATGGACCAAATAAGCTTATTCGCGGTTAGGGAAAACCTTGTTGCGAGGATAAACATCTCCACGGAGGGGCTTTTCAGCGTTGCTACCAATTCACCGATAGACAGTGCCAATCGTATTGAATTGAAGGTGGAAATGTAACTTTGACGTAATCAAAAGATTCGATCAGCTCTTCGTAGGCATCTGCGTGATGTGTCTGAAGTAGTACGCAATCCTGGGGTTTCCAGCCTTCTTCAACTCCACAAGAGTCCACGAGAGGATCCCTTTACCATCTTTGTATTGTGTAAAGTCGAAGCAGACAACCCTCACGTTTATTGTATCCAGTAAAAACGATACACTGTATTTGTGCTGCTGTTAGTGTTACACCCCCAAGGCCATCTTAGACAGTAGAACCTCTGTTGCGATGGAGGGGTGGTAAACGAGCATGTTTCCCTCTACCTCCTGTCCTTCAAAGGTTCTTTAGAATCACAATGGAATGCTGGACAACACAGGTACACAAAGATACTACTGCTGAGGTATGATCTATACCTGAAAGTCATAATGACCTGACCATTTTGGTTTCTTGTTTCAGGATTGACAAGTGAGTGAGAACTCACCCTTCTTCTGCAATGCAAGGCAAGCAGAAACTGTCGAATCTTGTGATGAGATGCCGCAGCCCTACGGATAGTGCCTTCTCGCAAGAATACAATGCCTGCGGCAGACTTAACAATTATGAAAATTTTGCACAAAGACTGTCGCAGCAAGACAACCGCACTCACGGATTACTATGGTTGGCCGGTCATCATCATCAACCTTTTATGTTTATGTTGCAAGACCAAGACGGTCGGCGAGTCACCCACCGTCACAAATACGAGAGTCCAAACGACGAGCATCACGGTCATAAAAAACGAAATCAAAAACAGTGGCAAAGAATTTCCATACAGCTCATACAGAGTATACCATTCACCACAGAAAACATGGGAGACGATTACGACAAAGACATGCAAAGTAAACTTGCTGCCTACATGGCTGACGAAGGTATCGAAGATGAACCTGACGAAGTCGTCGACGACGACGACGACACGCATGTTGATCTGGATATTCCCACCAGCTTGCCAGACAAGACCTTGGACCACATTATTCTTGCCTGCTCTGATTTGAAAGAAGGTATGGAAACGTTTGAAGATATGACAGGAATTGCTCCAACTAAGATTGGGTCGTTGCGAGGAGTTGGCACCAAGAGCGCCCGAGCTGCGCTTGACAAATACACCTTCGTCGAGATTATTGGTCCTGACCCAAAAGCAGAATCTGACGGGATCGCTCCAAAGTTGCTTTCCATGCCAAAGGGTGAATTGGTTCCTTACCAATTTGTCATTCGATCCGACCCTGAAGATGTCAACGTTCCTGAAGACAAGGGCTGGGAAAAGGATGCTGTTGTGATGATCCACGCTGACACGCATGAGTACTCAAAGAATGGTGAAGTCCACAAGTGGGACTTGGTCTTTGTGTATGGACATGGAATCGGGGGCTGTGTTCCTCAATTTGTAAACTGGCGCGAGACTCGATTTCATCCTACTGCTCGATTGCCCAAGACTTCAGGAAAGGTAGCATATGTTCAAGTCCAAGCTCCCGAAGGTCACGCTATTTTTGATTTCTTATCCCATGTGAACGATATCACCATTTACCCTGGAGAACCCCAATTGGTTTTCGCGCTCGAGACTCCCAAAGGGTCCGTCAAATTCACTGGATCTCGACCAGATGGAATTGTCATGCCTGGATTCGGCGATGAAAATCACCCAACCTACTCAGGTCAACCAATGTAAAGCTGTTTGCCAAGAATTTCTATATTGCGCTGTTCTTTGTCACAATAGAATGTTAATCAGAATTACACAAAATATATTTGTATAGTTGAGCCCAAAGCCTAACCTTGTAGCTGCTTCCACAACAATTCCAAATCTTCCCAACGTCCCTGGTCGATGGCATTTTCGATGGCTGTTTTCGGATCGGAAGACGACTCACTGGAATCTGTCATTTGTTCCTCGAAGTCTTGACTTACTCGCTTTGCATTCTGCAAAACTTCGTCGGGTAGACATGCCAAGCGGGCCACATTGATACCAAACGATTTAGGGCAAGTGCCAGGACCAAGAGTATACAAGAACGTGATGGAATGATCAGTTGAATCATCCACATGACACTGCATATGTCCCAATCGTACTTTCGGACGGTCTTTCCACTCGTCCAAAAGAGAATGATAGTGTGTCGCAAACAAGGTGAGACATTGGCTTCGTTCGATCAGGTGTTTCACGGTCGCCCCGGCAATGGCAGTTCCATCAAATGTGGATGTTCCGCGACCTAGTTCATCTGTGAAAGGCGTTAGAAACCCATATAATAACAACACAAGAAACCCCCAGTAGATTCCACGCACCCATAATGACCAAAGATCGACGCGTAGCACCACGCAAGGCAGCTGCTGTTTCCGCCAATTCCACGAAGAACGTCGACTGCCCCAACAAGATGCGATCAGAAGCTCCCAATCTCGTGTAAATGCAATCCACAGGGGTCAATGAGCACGATTCGGCCGGCACAAAACTTCCCAGCTGCGCCAAAATTGCCATCAAACAAGTCTGGCGCAGCAAGGTACTTTTTCCTCCCATGTTGGGTCCACTCAAAAGCAACAGTTTCGCGGCATCGCCAGTGCCATCACGGCAGACTCCTAACTGTACATCATTGGGCACAAAATCGGTCGTATGGATGTTGCTCGATTCCACGCAAGGATGGCGCCCTTGTACAATATCCAAAAGAGGCTCTTGACTGATATCGCACTCCAAAATGATGGGACGACAGAATCCTGGCTTGGTGGCAACCTTAGCAAGCGATCCCAATGCATCCAACATGGCCGCGGCCTGGGCTGCCGCTCGCCACAAACTTCGCTTCGAATCAAACTTGGCAAAGATGAGTTGCATTCCCTTGACCTTTCGGGATTGTTGAATCTCAATAGCACGTTCCAACTCTTGCACCAACGAGGCCACAACACTGCTGCGATACTTGTTGATTTGCTTGTTGCCACTTCCTCGCTTTCCCTTGACCAAAAAGTCGTCAGGAACCTCGATGTAAGCCGGAAGTTCAATCAAGTACTTGTCCTTGTTCTCTGGTTTGGTGTTGATGTACTTCCACTTGCTGCTCACATTGTGACGAGAAGGGAACTGTTGGCACATTTCTTCTCGGTAGTCTTCAAGCTCGCCAAGAATTTGGGAAATCTTGTCACACGCCTCATCGTAGACATCATCGACTCCACGCACAGGCTCAAAGTGTCCCTTGACTGCCTTGGAACAATCGAAGTTGTCAAAGAACCAGTCAAGCTCCTCCGACATTTCAGGGAAACAACCACCTTGACTTTGTCCACGGACTAGTTTGCAAAGAAGACCTTTCTCGTCGAGTTCAAGATCCGCAAAGAGTTCCGGAATTTGACAGGCACGTCGAAGTCCATGCAATGCTTTGGAAAAGTCATTGACCTTGCGCTTGGTATATGTGGCACTTTCATACAAGACAGCTCGTTCGTCAGGATGGTATTGAATACCTCCTTCTTCTGCATCCTCGCGAGAAAATGCTGCCGAACCACTCATAGTATGGATTCGGCTCAAGAGACGATCCAAATCTCCTAACTTGCTCAACACGTGTTGCCGAGTTTCCTGCAATGCCACGGCACCCGCTCCAGTGGCCAATTCTTGAACAGCATCCGCTCGACGATCTATGTCCGCCTTGCGAAACAAGGGTCGGAGCAACCAGGCCCGCAAGAACCTAGCTCCGGCAGGGCTCTTGCAATAGTTGATTTTACTCCAAAGACTGCCGGCCACCTTGTGATCGACCGCGTTGGTCAATATCTCCAAATTGAACAAGGTGGTTCCATCCAAGGACATGTGGGTAATATTGGATTCCGCAGACGACACGTTGGAAAGGTCCGCGAGTGGATCGGTGATTTCCAGGTTAGATGACGATGGATCCTCTTCCTGTTGCGATCGTTGCAACGCTAGCTGCAAAGAAGGACCGACACGATCATCGGTAGCGCCTTCCTTGGGTGCTTCCACACACATTGTACTCTCGGGAATGTATGCTTTGACAATGCCCATACTCAGAATCCCGTGGTCAATCAAGTGACGTTGGAGATAGTAGAGAGCAGCCCCAAACGACTGGAGACACAAATCAGCTTCACCATCAATCAAGGCCTGCAAGACAGGAGGCCAACGACGAATACTGTCCGTTGCAGTGTTCTTGCTAGATCGTGGATAGTACCGACGTCGATGTAATTCTTGCAACGTTTCTGACACGTTCCAGGGATGAACCTTGCCATTTTGGCGCTCAAGGTGTTGGCGATGCTTGGGATTCAATGCGGTCGATTTGGGAAAGACTTCTTGAGTATGGACGGTTTCCACCCGACAAGTAGTGCGTCCAGAGGACAGATAGGATTTCAATACACTTCGGAGCGTAGGAGACGCATTGGGAGGAATCAATATCTCGCTGGGTGCAAAGCGTGTCAAGAGAGTATTCAATCGAGATTGAAGAACATCATCTGCAAATTGACCAACCGTAACGGTTGCACGGACCGCATCGACCATGGTGATACCATATTCACACACGGGTTGTACTTGTCCATCTTGACTGTCGCTTTCCATAGAAGTATCCATGGTCACCTGCGCAATCGCCAACAGCGGGCCGACCGAATTGGAAGAGGCGGATCCATCTTCTTCCAATTGATTTACTGCTCGCTCATCATCCAACGCACAAAAGGTTCGCGTTCCCAAACTCAAAATACTGCACACCTCTCGATTGACGACGGCAGGCTTCTTTTGTCCCCGGGGTGTCTTTTGTTTGCGTTGTTGCAATTGGTCGGGTGTCTCAGTTTGTTCTACACGTGCCACCTTGTATCCTGCTCGAACCAATTTGTCGGCCATGGGACCATAGGATATTTCTGGGAACCCTGCGTGAGCATCAACGCCCTTCATGTAAGACAATTGCAAGACTTCCACTCCCACATCGGCATCCATATGAAACATTTCATAGAATTTGCCCGTTTTGAACAGCAAAACGGTATCAAAATATTGCGCTTTCAGACCCCACCATTGTTGCACCGCATTGGTCATTTTTCCCATGTGACGATTCCAATCGGCGGGAACGACCATGAGCGTACGAGGATTGTAGTTGGCGTCGCCGGGGCGGTTTCCATGGATATCCCGAGGATTCTGTAAAAAGGCCAAGTGATTGTGAACATGGGCTCCACGGACATTGACAGCACCCTTGATATAAGGAATGGCCGTGACTTGTTTGTTGGTAGAGGAGCTGGAAGAAGTGACCACAGCGGTTCGTTGGAGCGTGGGTGTCTGCGAGATGGACACTGCAGCCGACTGACTGGGAGTCACAATAGACTTCTTAGAGGACTGGGGGGTACTGGCAGATGCAGTAGTGGTAGGCACGTTGGCAAATTGTCCCAGAGACGCATTGCTTGTAGAAGTACCTGTCTTGCTCTTGGTAGCACCATCCCCTGGATGTCTAGTCACGCGAACGGTTGTGGAACTCTTTTTGGCCCGCTTCCGAGGAGGAGGAGACGACACAGCAGGATCATCATCCACTTCATCGTCTGTGACCATCCATTGATCCATATCATCGTCATCTTCCTCGTCGTCTCCCTTGTCGTTGGGATCTTCTTGAAAGACAGAACCATCATCGTCATCGCTACTTCCTTCACTCTTGTCATCCCACACATGCTCCTCATCATCGGAATCTTCCGATGCAGCAATGGAACGACGAGGTCTCTTGCTAGTACTTGCACTTGCACTTGCATTAGTAGTAGTAGTAGTAGTAGTAGTAGTAGAATCCAATCGTTTGGGAGACTTTGGTGATTCTTGTTGGGAAGCCAAAAACTGAAAGATCTCTTGACTCAAATCGATCCATTCAACATCTCCATCGTCGTAACGCACGGAAAAGAAGGAGGTACCCATGCCTTGACGGTTGATTCGTTGTTGATCCACAGTACCTGCATAGTACATTTCATCACCAGGCCACCAAACTTGGAGACGATCTCCAATCTTGACTTGTTTCCATTGGTTAGCATTGGTGGTACCTTTTGTCTTGATGCTCTTGTTACTGTTTCCTCGGGGAGAAGGAGACACAGAAGAAGAAGCGGAAGGAGGAGACTTGGTGGCAGATGCTGGTTGAGCAATGGTAGAAACAACCTTGTTGGAATTATTAGTAGTAGTGGATGAAGCACTGGATTTGGCAGGGGTCTTGGTGTTCTGCGTCTTTTTGGCAAAAAAAGAAAACAAAGTTCCTTGTTTCAATTTGCTGTTGCTACTAACGGCAGAGGAGGGTGATATCTTCATGGTGACGACGACTGGCTTTGTCTATCCATACGATGATGCACCAAGAAGAATGAAGTAGCAAGAACTACTCGTGGTGTTGGTCAAAAATATCGAGCCAACAAGAGACAGTGGAGGTGCCAGCAGCTTTTTTCCGCGCCGAAAATGCTCCTACCAGGATCTGCAGTGGGTTCGTACGTAGAAGCATCGTTCGCGCCAAAAAGTTGCGGGTTTCATTCGAGATGGTCGTCGATCGTGCCCTTGTACTAATGACGGACTGCAGTCGTGCCTTCTTGGCGCGCCTCATCCACGAAATGCGCATGCCCCACCGCCCAACGTTTCACCAAGCCTCTACTCCGGTCCAGCTACCGTATCTAACGGTAGACCTGGGCCATGTGAATTTACTAAGTACAGAAATTGTCACATGACTCCGTAGCATCTCCCGCAGGTGTGCAGAGCGTTCAACGCCCAAAATTTGTCTATGATATATACAACATTGTAGATAATGAAAAGACGCCGAAGTACACCGTAGTTCCTTGGAATCGCACCACAAGGGGAGACGACGACCAAACGGAACCTGGATAGTGCGGCGAAAAACAACGATATTGCACAACTTGCTTGTTCATTTCCAACCTTCAGTTTCTTTTGCTTTTTGTAGCTGTTGTTGCTGTTGTCGGAGACAGAGTAAACAACCAACGAAAACACCATATATCATTCCTGTAGTCAAAGAAAACGAGTCGAGAACCAAAGCAAACCACTTCGTCTCAGATTCTGTGCATAACAACGCGAGAAAAGGTGCATCCATTAAAGAGCATCGTGGCGTGATCCCTCCTTCTACTCTTTTGGAAAGCATCAATCCCATCAACACATTCGTGTAAGCACATCCTACAGCATGCCGAAAACAATTCCTACCAAAGTGGTGGGATCCGATCTTCCCATTCAAACGGCAGAGGTCGATGCAACTACCAACGTTGTGACTCCAACCAAGGAGGATCTGTCGCTTCTACCGTCCAACTCTACTACGGACGAAGCGGATAGCCAAGGCAGTGATCAACCTTGGGATGTTCAGCGAACAATGTCGGAAGAGCAGGGAAGCTACACGAACAACAATACCAACGACCAAACCATCAAGGCACCTATGGCCAACATGTTGTCGGGCCGCAGAACTGTTCGTCCCTTGGCGGCTCCTTCTACCAACGGAATGATGCAGTATCGTTCACCCTCCCAAGATGAGTATGACTACGAGGATGATGGAACGAGAGAAACCATGGAAGATTTGGAAGATATGCCCATGGATGAACGCAAAGAGTACCAGCGCCAACGCGCCATTCTGTGTGGAGCTGCTGTCATTGAAGATGATGGAGAAGATCCAAGCAATCTTTGTGAATATACGCTCAGTGCCTTGGGAGACATGTGTGGGACTACCACAACCACGCCTGCCTTGGAGGATTCGGGGCCGCAAGCCATTGTGCCAGCGGCCCGAAGAATTCTAAATGCCAAGGTACCTAGCATGAAGGCTCCTTATGGCGTGGAAGAGCAAACGGCCATTGAAGTGGAATACGTCGAACCCAGTCGCCCTACCTCAGGGGTGGCTGCTGCTACAACGCCCAGTCCCAAACGTAAGAGTATGTTGGTTCAAGCCATGGCCCGACGTGCCAAGCAGGACTACGAACGCACCACCAAGAGCAAGCCTACGGCAGCGGCAGCGGCAGTAACGACGACGACTACTACTACTACATCGTCAGCTGCGTTAGAAAAGCCCCCTGACAATGCATATGCGACGTTCTCGCCGGCTGAAAAACGCCAGTTTCTCAAGCTTATCAATAGTGGTATGTCTCCTTCCGATGCCAACGATCAAGTGCTACGTGAACGAGAGCAACAGCCTCATGAGGAGGAGTATGTTGATGTCGAAGAAGAAGAGGAGGCCTATGAACCACGGGAAGCTTCTGCCATCCCAGCCCCAGCGACACCAACCCGAAAGGGTGCCTCCAAATCTGCCGCTCCGCCTTCCAACACCAAATCCACAGCCGGTTTTGCCAAGAGCGGCATTGGTTACTACGATGGCGATCGTCGCGAACGCAAAGATGACGAAGACTTAGAAGAGATTCTCGATGGAACTCTAACCAGCAACAACAACAATACTGACAAGAAAAAAAAGAAGCGACGCATGTTGGGTAAGTTTGGATTTGCCCGATTGTCGGCGGGGGACAAGGATGATCAAGTGGAGAAGTCAAGTCCCAAGCGCAAGGCTGAGACGAGTCCAAGTCCTCCGCGGGCTCAAGCAATGTCTGCTTCGCAAGCCAAGTCCACTCCTTCACCAACTGCTACTACGTCAGCGGCGCCCAAGGCTACCCCTCCAACGACTCAGGCAACGGCACGGTCCTTTGTGGAACCATCTTCTCCCAAGTCCGTCGAACCGACATCTACTTCCCGAGGTGCCTTTATTCCCGTTGCCACGGCGGCGGCTGTTTCTGCTACCTCGACACCTAGGCAGGCTTCTACTCCTCCCACTCGCATGGCACAGATTCAAGAAAATCCTTCCGATGACTCATTGTTCCATGACACTGAGGAGCCACCCGAGAAACCATTGGATGAGTCTCTAGAGCAAGAGATGAAGGAAACACTTTTCGCTGGTGTCGTCACTCCCAAGCGCTACAAAGTTCAAAAGCCTGTGAACTTGGTGGAACTGGATGTGGATGTCACCTACATGAATTCGACGGAACTTGTCACGCATGTGGTGACTGGCGGAGCTAGTGTGGCTGGTGGTGGAGACCAACGGTCGGTGGTCAGTGGCAAGTCACACAAGACTACTGGAACGTATGGGACCATGGGAACCAACTACACGCAATCGACTCGCACCAGAAGACCAGGTGCTGTGAAACAACGTCTCTCGTCACAAAAGACCGGGGAGACAGCTCCTATTGTCGCCAAGATCAAGGGATGGCAAGAATCCATGCAAGAGGCGGCTGCCACTATTGAACGAGAATGGGATCCTGTCAAGGGCTGGATTGGCTACGTGGAACCCGATATGCCAACCGAGGAAGAACCCGTGATTATTCACATAGGCCCCGTTGCTACCAAGATTCGGGTACCTCATTCTGGGGACGATGATTCCCAAGAAGTTCAAGTTTTTGTAGACGAGGAGGATGACGATGAAGACCAAGTTCGAGAAAATACCAACGTGCAGCAGCGAGCACTCCATGTGGATCCTCCTACCGTTCCTTCAGCGAAGGCTGACCCACCTAGAGAAGTCGTTCAAAGCCATGGCGCCAAGGATGTCTCACCCGAATCCATGCCAGTCAGTGGTCGCAGCGTGACCCCTTCGCGAACCCGAGGAGTAACAGGAGAGAATGATGTGAGTCCAGCAAAATCGCGAGGTTGGATGGAGAGCATGAAGGCAGCTACTTCGCGAATCAACACGCAAGGAAAACGCTGGGATCCGGAACGAGGTTGGGTTGGATTAGAGGACGATGAAATGGATACCAGTGGGTCGGCGCGGTATGATGGCAATGTCACGGATCAGGTGGAATCGGACACGCAAGACTTCGGCATGGCAGTGGTTGCCGCAGAACAAGACACACTTGGACCGCTTCCCACACTCAGTCAAGTAGCTAGAGATCCAAGTGGGCAGTTGCCTGTGAATCCTCCTCCTCGACAGGACCCTACTGGGAAGGTTTTGGACGATGATCACATTTCAGTGGATGTCAGTGCCAAATCAGGTGTTCCCGGTCGGTATGTGCAAATTGGCGATACCGGGTCCGTGTCGAGTTACTACTATGGGAAACCCTCGGTGGGCCAGGAAGCTCCTGCTACTGCACCGGACCAATCGATGGATTCCGCCCCGTCACGGGATCCGGAGGGCCAACCTCAACGAGAGTCTCTGTTGGTGGACGTCAAGAAAGAGCGAATGAATTCTGCCGATGCAGACATGTTCCCCGAGGTCACCAGAAACACTCGGAGATCCACGGGTCCAGTGGATCTAGATGAAGTCGATGACATGCATGCAAGGGAAGGATTGGAGGATGGAAGTTTTGGCGTACCGCCAGATTTCTCTTGGGACGAAGATGGTACTAACGTGTCGGAGATGCTTCAGCAAGCTATGCCAACCAGGAACCCCGTACCACGCTTACAAGTCAACATTCGGGATGTACATCAGAATGTGAACACAATGAAGTCTCCCGATTCCAAGACCACTAGTGAGATTTCCTTTGGATCCGTCTCGACGTCTAAGTCCATTCCTAAGTTACGAGGCCCCAAACGAGACACTTCGCCAATTCGTGGGCGGGGTGCTTCCTCTACCAAATCTACACAAGCTTCGGTTCAGATGAACGCACCATTGGAGTCTCCAAGAATCAAGACCACAGTGTCTCCCAACCCTGCTTTAGATACCCCCGGCAAGAGCCCTGGACTTGCAAACGATACCCGAACGACCTACACTGCCGAGTCCAGCCCTTCCACTGGAAGTGTCAAGGATTTGCATCAACTTTGGGAGCGCCGTTCTCATGGAGAGGTTGCGATGCCTTCGAGTACAGATTGGAAATCGTTGTTGGCGAAACGTGAATCCAGCAATGAAAAGGCGGGCCAAAAGCGGATGGAAGAAGATCGAGATTCCTTGTTCGACTTCAATGAATCTGAAGGCGCCTTCCCCACAGGTAGGGCCCATCGAGAGGCCGTGGCATCACCCACTAGGGACAATGGAGGAGGACTCCGCTCTTTGGAAGAAATCTCAGATTTGTCTCCAATCCGAACGGTTCATGATGACGACGACGAAAATGATGACGATGAAGCTCCTTCGGAAGTAAGCACAGGAGTCGCACAAGGAACAACGTTTTTGCAACGCCTGCAAGCTTGTGCTGCCCCTATGATGCCCACATCGGGAACTGGTGGAACAGGTATGCCAATGGCCCACCTTGCTTTCATGCGAACCAATCCGGCCGCAACGGGAAGCTCCCCTGAGAAGGGCGTCTCTCGTTTTATGCCTCCATCATTATGTGGGAAGCCTGATGTGATCGTGGAGGAAGACGACCACGATGACCTGGCTTTGGAAGAGAATAGCAAGCGCAGTGAATCCAAGAAATTGACTGCCAGATCTTTGTCGAGCTCGAGAGGAAAGCAGAGCAACGATGTGAGTAGTGTGATCTCGGATGAGCAGTTTGGTCAAAAGACCGCGTACTTGGAGGCAATCGCGATGAAAGCCGCTGTTTCTAGCTCAAGGAAAAAAAAGAGTAGATCCACTGGATCGGAAGCCAGCACCAGTACAGGTCATTCTTCTAAACCACATTCGGATTCCTGGCAACGGTTCTTAGACAAGAAGAAAGCCGCTACACAGGCCAATCAGAGCGACAAGGAAGAAGTGTCCAAGGCAGCAGAACAGTATGCTATGGAGAAAGTGGAGGAGATGATGGAAGCTATGGCCGCCCGATCTCGAGACTACCAGGCCCGCCCAGACGCAGATGATTCCGGAGCGTTTCCAACGGTGAAGTCCGCGCGAGCCGCGGAGGACTTGGCAGCAGCGCGTGTTGATGCAATGATTCAAGCCTTGTCAAACCAAGAGGAATTGGACGAGGGCGAGGGTGAAATCTAGATTGACTACTAATGTTGTGTGCAGATCCTACCTAACAAATGCAATGAAAGAGATATAAATACTTTGTTGTCTGTCCTAGTGTGGGCTTACTCCCGACATTGAGCACTTTGCTCTTCAAAAAGGCACGAATAACTTTTTTGTTACACTTTGATTCAGGCTGTCACTCAAACGGAGTAGCTCAATTGTTGACATAGACACATGGCTAGTAATTCTAGGCAAAGCCTACTAGCCTCATTCAGGTGGTTGACTTCATTGTACTACCTCATAATACTATAGGAGTCCTACATAGCAAGAAAATGGCAATGCATATTATACCATTTAAGTTTACACCTTATTAAAACACTATGGAATAATTTGGCTCCAATTAGGCCATTCCTAACCGTCGACGAAAACGAAAACGAAAACGAAACGCGCATGTTGGATTCGTTTTCGTTTTCGTCCCGTTC